>VWZZ01006291.1:38882-52190 GCA_013399095.1 Psophia crepitans | reverse complement strand
GAGCCCGGGGCGGGAGCGGCAGGGACAGGCAGGCGCCCTGCCGGCGTACGGTGAGGTCCTGCAGCCCCGGGGAAGATCCTAGAATCGTTAAGGTTGGGAAAGACCTCTGAGATCATAACCCAACACCACCATGTCTGTTAAACCATGAAGTGCCACATCTACATGCTTTTTTTAACACCTCCGGGGACGGTGACTCCACCACCTCCCTGGGCAGCTTGTTCCAAGGCCTGACCGCCCTTTCCGAGAAGGCATTTTTCCTAATATCCAACGTGAACCTTCCCTGGCACAACTTGAGGCCATTTCCTTTCATCCTAAAGGTGTCACCCCAGGGCTTATCCTCCTCCCTGAGCCTTCCTGGCAGACAGAAAGGACGACTGGGTGGAAGGGTGTAGGGCTGGAGCTCCTGGGCAGGGTTGATGTCCAGGGAGGTAGAGAACAAAGACCCTGGGTTGTCACCAACCTGCTCACCCCTGAGCATCATCTCCCCGCAGCTCTTGGAGAACAACTCACCCCAAGGGTGTCAGCAGTCGAGGTGTGATCCAAGCGTGGATGGATCACACCAGATAACAGGGAGGAGGAAACCCTGCAGACCAGCGCCACCCACATATCAAAACACTGCCCTTCTCTCCAGAGCCTGAGTGCCCCAGTCTAAACCAGTGTCACCAGCAGCCAGTCGTATTTATAAAGCAAGAAAGACAAGCGGGCAATAAACCACCCATTCGGTTTTGCTGGTGACTATGAACGCAAGTGCGTTTAATGAGCTGGAACGAGGAGCTGATCCACTCGGGTGCGCAGGAGTAACCTGCCACCAAGAGCAAGGGAAGGACACCCGGTCTCCCTGGTTGAAAGGCTGGCCTGTGCTCTCGCAGACATGGGGTTCCTGGGGAGCCATGGGTCCCTCCTGGCTGGGGATTGCTCATGGCCCCATGAGACATCTCATGCTGCTTGTCAATATATCACTCCCCTGTATGAGCCCTGAAGAAGAGGCAACCCTACCATGCCCCCACTGCCATTGCCCAGCCACTGGCGTCTGTCCCAGCAGCCTGCTGAGGACACTTAGCAGAGTGTGACCAAAACCTGCCTTATCACGGTCCACCTGGGACCAGAAACAAACTTGGGGCACGGGGGGAGTTTCCCAGCAAAGCCTGGCAGCTCCCAGTGCGGGAATTACCACCGGCTGCTCGAGCCCCTGCTCCTTTCCTGCCTGCTCCAGCGTATTTGCTCTTGAAGTCCATCCAGCTCTTGGGAAAGCCATCAGAGATGTTGGCTGAGCCCCGGTGACCTGCGTGTATCCTGGCGTGACAGCTGCAGGCACTCGCGCCTCTGCTTCTCGTGCTGTCCCGTGCTTGCGCAGCTCACAGACGTTCGCCCTTTCTGCCTGTTCCCCAAGGACACTGGCTTCTCTCTCAAACAGAGCCCTTGGGTTCTCTCTGGACAATCATTTACTTGCCAATAAGTGCGGTTTCTTGGGAGGAAGGAGAGGGCACAAGAAAAATAATTTGTAAATTGGGCTCACATTTGGTTGGCACTTCAATCCAGACAGGGTTTTATTTAACTTAAAAAAAAGTCTTGCTGTATTTTAACCTTTTTCCATCATTTCTCTCCATGTGATATTTAACGGTGGGGGATGAGAAAAGGGCTGAGAAAACCCAGACCTTAATGAGCTGTTTGATCTCCCACCGTACCACCACTCTGTCCCGCCCCAGTGGAAAGTTTGTTTGCCATTCTGCTGAGCCAGCCAAAAACGTTTTTGTTTTGGATTGACTCAGATGCTTTGCTTTCAGGACACTCCTCAAGGACCTGCACAAACGACGAGTCACCTTTGATGCTGCGCAATGCCCAGTGACGTGCTGTGTGAAGGCTTCAGAGCCTCCCCGTGTCATCATCCTCCAGGGCCCTCTCCGCCCCACTTACCCCCAAGGTGGTAGTGGCTGCTGCCTGCTACTTCTGGAGAGTGAGTCAAGCTGGGCAAAGGGCTCTTTGGTGGATCCCCAGGCAGTGGTCTGAGAAGGGAGGGAGCTGCAGGAAGGGAAGGGGGCAGGCTGGAATGATTGGTTGTGCTTCTTGGGCATTAAAGTCCTCAGAGGTGGCTTTGGTCTGGGTGTAGCATGACATGGGAGGTCACTGGTGCCTCCTGGGGAGGCAAATTCCTCGTTTCTCTGTCTTAATGGAGGAGAATTTGATCTGCTTCCCTTCTGCTCACCAATGCACTAGGCAAGCCAGCTTGAGCTCCAGGGTAAATCCAGCCAGGAGCAAGGCTTGCTGCCTGCTGCAGCCTCATGTCCCTCCTCTGGAGAAGTTCTGGTATTACCTGGTTTTACTCAGTTCTCCTCACTCCAGTGAATCCTTGGAGCTGCCAGGAGATAAAGGAGGGAGAGGCAAGGGTAAGCAGGCAGGGACTGTCAGGCCAGCGCCCACAATACTGCAGACAGTGGAGATCATGCTTCCAGCTCTGCCCTGCCCTGGGTGCCTCCAAATGCCTGGGGTCCACGACTTTGCGGTTGCCTCTTGGAGCTGGCACAACCTTGGCCCAGCGTTAGCTGCAGTAAGATTTCTGAGACAGTTCACAGTGACCCAAGGAGCCCCCATTATCTCCTCTCCAGGGTGAAGCTGCCCTGAGGCCTCCAGGCAAGAGGGAGGGATTTCTGTGTGCTTTAGATTCTGGTTTTATATTTCTCGAATATTTTTAGTGCTCATAAAAGTAAGAACCTGGAGGATACCCAGCTGTGACCAGCACTGTACAACCCTCACGCAGAGCCTTCCCAAGGCAACTGAGACCTGACTGCTGCCAGCCCTAGTCCCACATCTCCAGAGCAGATAGGCAAACATACTTGTCCCTCTTCCCCCACCATCACCCTGTGGATTTTTTGGGGAAACCTTGCCATTCTCATGGGTGCTGGACATGATGGGCCAAATTCAGAGCAGACAAGCATTGCCTTCAGTAGGCACTGCGCTGGCTCACACCAGCGTGGAGTTTCCAACGGGGCTTTTAAGCAGCTTGATATGTGTGACTGGGGCATGGTGAAATCTGCCCCATGCATCGTACCATGCAGTTAGGTAGGTACCTTGTAGGATGGATGCAAAGGACTTGGTCTAACTCACTGTAGGAAGTGCTCTGCCAGCATCACTGCAGGTGTTTGCGCTGGCACGGCCCCGTCAGCCTTTCCAGTGTTACCCTGATCCTGCGAAGGAGCCTGGAGAGAAGCAGGTCCTTTAATGGGTTCTCACGGTGTGGGCAGCCAGCGGAGCATGCCGGCTCTGAGGGGACTGCAGTGGCAAAGTGCTGATCTGCAGGTCGATAAGGAGGGGCAGTGCGAGGCAGTGCAGCAAGGTGAGACTATTGGGCCAGCAGAAAAGCTTTTAGCCTTTGTCCTCATCCTCCAAACGCAGGGGAGAAGGGCCGGGGACAGTGGGTGGGACAGAGCTGCTGCTTCCTGGGCTGTGTAAGGGCTTCACAAGCCGCTTTTCTAGCGACGCTGCCCTAGTCTAAGGGTGCTGCAGTTAGACCCTGGACTGGAACGCTCTGCAGTTTGGTTTCTTCTGCTAAAGGGTGATCACAGAGCATAACTGCTGGTGGCTACGCTACCAGGCCTTAGCAAGTTCCCTTGTTATAAAACGTGCCTCTGTACCTCTGTGTTGCCTTTCTCAAGGTGTCTAAGAGCAGCTCAAGGTTAGGGCTGGAGACTGGTCCTACCATGTAGCTGGCAGAACACACAACTATCAACAGTGCTTCTAGCAATTAGAGCTTGGGTATTGTTTAGGGAATTCAGCTTCTTTCTAGCTGGAGATCTCTTCTTTCCCAGCACATACAGCTGAGACTGCCCTGCAGAAACCCTGTGTAATGGGAGACCTAAAAACATAGTGGGTGGGCCCTGAGCAGCATTGCTCGAGGGAGCGCCCGTCCTCAGGACAACAACGTCCACTTGTTTTAGGCGTCCCCACCAAGTGATCCTGGTCCAGCCAAAGCCGGCTGAAGCTCTGCTTGTGGAGGGTAAAGGGCTGGGCAGATGGAGTTCCCTTTTCTTCAGCCCCGGCATGGACAGGAGGGGAGCGGTGCTGCTCTGGACCTTTGCAGAGACAAGTGCAGCACTGCTTTGCAGTACCAACCTCCCAGTGCTCCCCTGCGGCTGTGGGAAGGAGCCCGCATCCTGATGCTCTCCCATGGTGCGGTGTTCACTTGGTGTCTGGCTTCACTTGCTGTCTTAGTGCCCGCTGACCCCCCCGGTGTGTCTGGATTGCTAGCTGGTTCCTCTGCCATACAGAAGTGCTCGTGAGCTGCATCTCCCTGGCTCTTCCCAAAGCTGCCTCTGCCTGCGCAGGGCCCAAATGAGGCTGGAGAATGATTTTGTGTGGCCATCAGTCTCTTCAAGACCATCCACAACTTCTTTTTGCCATCTGTCATTCTGAGAAGAAAGCAAACAAGAATAAATAATAAACTCAAATTATTGCCTAATCAACACAGAAATCAGTGCTGCTTGCTCAGCCTGCAGGCCACAATTAGATGCCATCAGCAAATTTGGGCAGCTTGCCTGGGCTGCAGTCTTTCATCTCTTGAAGACTGACAGGCATCTCAAGGATCTGCAGGCAGAGGAAGGAGATGAGATCTGCTTGGAGGACTCGCCTGGCTTTTTGGGGGAAGAGCACATGGTTGAAAACCATTGGGAAAAAAGGAGCATTGTGTTTATGTTTAGTCAAGGAAGCCCCATACCGGAGGAGGGGACATTCAGGCTGCAGCACTGAGGTGTCCAGCCCCATCTCCAACACCATCTCAGAGTACCACCCTGGTTCACGCAGCCCCAGCCTGCCTCGTTGTGCCGGGAGGATGCACTGGGTAAATCATTCCGGGAAATGATGGGACGTGTGTCACTTCTACATCCTTATAGATATATGGCAGCCTTGGCAGGGCCGTCGCATGTCTGTGCATGTGTGCAGGATCTTGGCATTTCATCGGAAGCATACATCTTCCTCTTCCTCCTGGGACTGCCCCACTTGCTGCTTTTCCAAAAGGAAACAGCAAGACCTGTGCCCAGCCCAGTGACTCAGGCTACCTTGGCAGGGACGTGGGGAGGCTCCACAACTCATCTTCTCCTGGTCATTGGAAGGGAGTGTGCTCCTGGGCTTAGCCTCCTTTGCTCTTGGTCAAAGCGAGCCAGCTGCTCTGGTTAGAGGGTGGGCAGCCCCAGGCAGCCCCCGCTGCAGCGGGGCTCTGTCCCTCACATCTCCACACCCAGGACAGAGACTTGCAGGAGGAAACAGACCCTGGTGACAGTTTGGTGTTCCCCAAGAGGCTCTGGGAGTTGCCCTGCATGAGGTGGCAAGCCTGTCCTTGCTCACCTCCACCCTGACTCACACAGTGCGGTGAAATGTCCGGGTGCCGCTGCAAAGTGAGGAGCAGGATGGTGTCACCCTGGGGCGAAGGACCTCCTGGGGCTGCCACTGCGCCCTGCAAGACAGGGGTAAAGCTGAGAGCTGGTGTGAGGGGCACCCTGCCTTCACCCTTGATGCTGGCTGGGGAAGGGTGCTTACACAGTCAGGCCGGAGGCGGGGTGGCAAGGGGAGCACCCAGTGCAGGGAGGGAAGGCACTCGGGGCGGTGGGGATCAGGGTGCTCCTGCAAGGGGAAAGGAAGGGGTGTGGGGCAGGGCAGAGCAGGGGGCAGGACACCCGGGCTCCACTCCCCACTCGCACTGGCCTCCACGACTACTTGTCCCCAGGGAGGCAGGGCTCAGAGGTGCTCTGAGCTGCCCAGAGAAAAGGTGTAGAGACCTGTCCCTCCTCCCAAGAGGAAGGAGGCTGAGAGGAGCAAGCCTGCTGAAGCTCCTGGGCTCTGAAACGTGATCCTGCCAGAGGCACCTCCCTGGGCCCCACCTCGCCCTCTCAGACCTATATATGTTGTCCACCCTGGCCGGGCACAGGGGACGCAGGCTCACACGGTTTGCTGAGCCCCCGGGGATCCCTGTGGATGGAGCGGCCGAGGCACCAGGGGATGGCAAAGAACACATACATGCGCTGGCGGCTCCCACTTGTCTGCCTCCTCTGGGAGGTGGCCATGATCGTCCTCTTTGGGGTCTTCGTGCGCTTTGGCCCCGAAGCTGATGCACACTGGGAGGAAGAGAAGCGAGAGATGAACCTAACCAGCGACATAGAGAACGATTTCTACTACCGATACCCATGTGAGTATTTGGGAGTCCTGGTGCTGGCTGGTCCCCATCCCACCCATCCCACCCCATCCCTACCCATTGCATCCATCCTATCCGATGGCGCAGCCTGTCAGAGGCGACATATCCAATTGCTGGAAAGTCAGGCTCTTGCCTTGAGGCTGGTTTGGGGTACATCAAAGAGCAAGAGAAAAGCCTCATGGCCCTCCAATGCTTTTGGGGTTCTATCAACAGGGTACTGTGACACCAGTACGTATCATCTTTTTTCCAGGAATAGGGCTGACGTGTTCCCAGCACCCTGCAAGTTTTTGCTTGCTGCCCCCTCCTTCGGCTCTGGATCAGAGCAAGCTTTTCTGTGCATACAGAGGAACGGCTGTTGAGATCCTGTGACATCTTCCTCCCCTTCCTACATCCTCCCCCACACTAGTAAATTACCCTTTAGCTACTGGCATTTTGATGCCGGAGTCCTCCTAACCTGCCAGGTTCCCAGGGCTCTTGGGTTGCTGCATCGTATTGCCAAGGGGATTATTCAGGTAGTTAAAGCCCTTTTGGCCAGACGGTGCCTTTGGCCAGCTTTGATCTCCAGGGCTGGTCATCTTTGTGAGCCATTGGGAACAGGCTGCTTCTGTAGGCAATTGTTTCCAAGGAAGCAACAGGCCTGAGTCATGCATCTATTTAGAACATTTCCATTAAAAACACCTGCTAAATCAAAGGAGCTATAGAAACCTGTGGCTGCTGAGGATTAGCTAGTTCAGAAAAGGATTTGCTTACAAAAACCTGCTGCTCAGCCGGCCTCCGGGTTAGTCGATGGCCATGGCTGCCCTGGGCTCTCCCTTGAGATCTGCTCTTGGGACTAACTGCACACAGGTCGGTGTGACGCAGCAGCAGTGCCCAAGGGAGTTCTCCTCACTGATGTGCTGCGAGGACATCAGGGATCCAAGAAAGAGCTTGTAGGAGCTAAGGACCCGACATCTCTTCTGTCCTCATATCCCACCGTGGCTCCATATTGCCAAACAATCCCCCTCCAGTGGCTGTATGGATTCACACTGCTAAATCAACCTAAGAGCAACTGCTTAGTTCTTCAGAATTATGTTTCTTTTTCAGACCTGAGGAAGGGCTCACGTGCCCAAAAGCCCAGATGGTTTTTCTCCATTATCTAATCAGAAATATTCTCTGTCTGCAAAGATAGACAAACGTGACAAGAGGACCAAGCCTGGGCATTTTGATCCCTGTGTCACTCCAGCACTGCTCAGAAGAGAGTGCAATGGTTGAACACCCGAGGATCATTTATATTAACATGTCTGTGACTGCTGCTGTCCACGGGACCTGTCTGCAATGGCACTGGGATAGGAGTGACAAACTGACGGGTCGTCCAAGCCCAGAGGTGATGGGGAAGGCATGCAGGAGGAAGCCTATACGCGGTTGTGTCAGTGGTGCCCGTTGCCAGGTCCAGTCAGTAAGATAATTCCTTCTCACATTGAATCGCAGATTGATACTCCCTAATGGGAATCCCTAGGGAAAAGAAAAGAGATTCTTCAGCACAGGTAGCATTCCCAAAGCCCAAACACTTCCTTTTAATAGCAAGGGTAATTGCCCTCATACAAAAGCAAGGTCACAAAACCTTTAGGGCATAGCAGCGCCTGGGCCGCCACTGGTTGATGCCAACGTTATTCTTCTCAAAGCAAAACAGTTGCAAGGTTTAGGGAAAGGCTTTAGATTGGGTGCAGTTTGAAGAAAGACCTACTCTTCCTCCTGGGTTTGTACAGGGTCTAGCACACGGTGGGGATCTTCTGTGTTTTTGGAGGGGGCACAGTCTGCAGCTTTAACTGTGACCTGTGTATTTCTGCTTCTAGGATGAAAGTGGGAATATATAATGCAGCTCGCAGCAGGTAATTCTAGCTTACGCTGGAGAAGAGAGGTAGGGAGAATAAATATAGCTGCAGAGGGAGAGTCTGTGGGATTGTATGGTACAGCCAGAGTTAGGAAGACTGATTCTCAGGACATGCGAAGACGTGCAGTGGAAGTGACTTCTGCTGAACAGCATCAGCTGCAGATCTCGTCTTCTTCATTTTTTTTACGAGTGATTTCATAGGCATGGGGAGGATTTTTAAAAACAAGCAGATTAACTTGTTTCTACAGCATGGCACTACATTGCTGGAGCCTGTCCAAGTGCTCATCCTTATACAAGTCACAAGATAATCGTAAAGCACCAAAGGACAAACACCAGCCGTTAGTGGAAGCAGCAGATAGAATCCTGCCATCCCTGCAGGAGCAGGTCTGGGGCTGCTGGATTTCAGCACAGGTTCAGGGCAGAACAGATTCTCAGTCACCGAATTTCCTTTGCCCTGAGTTTGTGCCGTCTCTGAGGCGCACGGACGTTGCTGGTTATAGTGGCTGTAGTGGTTTGTGCGCTGCATAACGCAGAACGTGCTGGCATAGCTCCGTCTATGCTGTGTTAACCTGTTCTGCAGCACGGGTTTGCTGGTGGGAGTTTCCCAGAGGGGAACCCAGCCTTGGGTCCCCTGCTTTTTTCATGGGCAGAGTGGCCTCCAATGTGAGAGTTTGCATGGTTCAGTTTGTAAGTATGTAGCATTTCAGCTCACTTAATTGTGAAGCGATGCTTATCTCACAGAAAAACACAGCATTAAAAAGTACAGCAGGTTTATTGCACCAAGAAGTTCTTGCAAGAGGCTTCAGCAGGTTGGGTTTCCCCCGGGGAAGGGCATCTGAGGGGCTCAAGCTGGCAGGTCTGAGCGTTTGTGGGAAGAACTGGGTCTCTCTGGTTTAAGCACTTAAAGTCTCACAAGGTGGAATCCTGGTCTCAAGGGTACTTTGCCACTGATTTCAGTGGCATTTAAAAATGTATTTGTAAACTTTCTTTGTTCTTGTATTGTTCTTGCTCTGAGCCGTCGCCAGGACCCTGCATTGGGTGGGTCTGCCCAAAATGACCATTCACGTGTTTTTAACAAATCTTCACTGTTCGTTTTATGTGACCTTTTCCAAGTCTTTTACAAAAGGGAAAAAAGACAGTCTGAATAGAAAAATATTTTCTTTTGCACACTCCGTTAGCCTCTGGTCTTCTCTTGCATAGAGGTTTTAGTAAACATTTTTTACTTTCAAGACTGAGCCTTTTAACCAAAAGCCAGTTTCCAGAAGCTGAGCCATTTTTCAGACTTAGAAAAGTGGGGACATGGGACAAACACACATTTTTCCTTAAATTTTCCCCCTACTGCCACTGCTGTGATTAGTGTCTTTTCACGACTGACTTCAAACAGCACTCACAGCCCTGCTATCCCCACAGAGCTGACAGTTCCTTTCCTCTGCACAGCTTTCCAGGACGTCCACGTGATGATCTTTGTGGGCTTTGGCTTCCTCATGACGTTCCTCAAGCGTTACGGATTCGGAGCCGTGGGTTTCAATTTCCTCCTTGCTGCCTTTGGGATCCAGTGGGCTCTCCTGATGCAAGGCTGGTTCCACTCTTTCAAGAGCGGGAAGATCCTCATTGGAGTGGAGAAGTAAGGAGGAGATGGGCTCTGGGATGTCACCTCTTGACTGGCCAGTGGAAGAGCTGGGATGGGAGCCCAGCAGCTGGCAGCGCCTCTTTGTTATGTGCAAATGAGTCTCTAAAGTGCTGTCTTCCCTTCGCATACCTCTACTTGCTTTCCACCTTTTAGCCCAAAGGTTCCTGCCATTAGTGGTGGTACTGCTCAAAGGGAAATGTGAAATGAGCATCACCCTTTAGTCCCCAGCCAAGCAGCGTGGGTGTTAGTGCTGAGAACATATATAATCCACAGTATTTAAATAACCTGGGGGAAAGCACCTTTCCTGGACAGTGTGTCAGTATGGGAGGAAGGTCAGTGGGAAAGCCAGGGCTGGCTCCTAATCACCAGTCTGTCTTCAGGTGGGAACTCTACAGCTGGGGATGAGTGAGGGTCAGTTACGGAAGAGTATGTCCTCATTAAACCGTAATTATCCTTCCCCTTTTCCAGCCTGATCAATGCTGATTTCTGCGTGGGCTCTGTGTGCATTGCCTTTGGGGCCATCCTGGGTAAAACCAGCCCCATACAACTCCTCGTCATGACTTTGTTTCAAGTCACGCTCTTTGCAGTGAACGAGTACATCCTCCTCAACCTGCTTCACGTAAGGCTTTAGGCAGCACCCACTTGGTTCTGCGCCTTCCTCTCTTCGTCTCTCCAAACTGTCTCCCTTTGCTGTGGCTCCACCAAGCCACTGCCTTCATAAGCATTTGAAATGCAAGAATTCAGGCAGAAAAAGCAGGCAGGTTATGAAGGAGGGGGTCAGTGGGTGCTAATTCCCTGAGAAGGGAGGTCTTCTGGGGTTTTACACACAAGCCTCACAGTTCAGGAGCACTGGGTCCCTCTGCCATGTCCCCAGGCAGATGAGGAGTCTTAGCACAAAGGACCAGTCACTCTCTTCATGCCTGAGATTTCCTTCTCATCTGTTTTCCCCGCTGGAACATGGGCTTTGTAGAAGGGAATCAAGTGACAAAGAGAACAAGCTGCCTGCTGACGGAGGCAGGGTTCCTGCCCTCTGAGAGAGGGCTTCAGGGCTGGGAAGCAAATGAGCTCCGAGAAGATCTGAGTGCATGTGGGAGCCAGCCTGGCTATCACTGCACTCCACTGGTCAGTGGGACAGGTCAGAAATTCCCCTCTGCTTCAATGTCTTCCAAGGACAAGCTAAGAGGAATGCCGTGACCATGCAAGTGAGCAGGATAGATAGCTGGACCAGAGCATTTTTGTCCACTCCTTCCCATGACTGAGTGCAGGCTGGAAGGATGAGTGGGCAGACAAGCTGGGCATGATGCAAACCAGATCTGTTCCAGAAACAATGGCAATTGCAGAAGCAAACCTGTGTTTTCCCATGGCTGCAGGTTAAGGACGCGGGTGGCTCCATGACCATTCACACCTTTGGAGCCTACTTTGGCCTCACAGTGACACGCATCCTATACAGACCCAACCTGGAGCAGAGTAAGGACAAGCAGGGCTCCGTGTACCACTCCGACCTCTTTGCTATGATCGGTGAGTCAGCCCTGCCTCAGGGATGCTGGTACCTGCAGACCACTCAGCTGCAGAGGGCTGGTCCCTCACGTGTCTCTGGAAAACCAAACTGAAACCAAGGTCTGTGGCTGAGAAGCTCTGTGTCCCAGTCTTCCACCTCTCAGAGCTACTCAGCTCCCTTCTTCAGTGGCAGGGCTGAGATGGTGCATGGGAAGACAAGGACATGTTTTGGTTCTCCCTCTGTGTCAGCACCTCCTGATGCTGGTCCCATCATGGGGGATGTAGCTCTGGGACAGCAGGACTGCGGGATTTAAATTTCCCCTGTGCGGAACAATCTTCTTTAGAGGTTTTTTCACCCCTGTACTCTCTCCTTCCCTTTCTCTACTTCATCCCCTCCTCCCCATCCCACCAGGTACCCTGTATCTGTGGATGTACTGGCCCAGTTTTAACTCGGCAATTTCTGAGCACGGGGATGCCCAGCACCGGGCTGCCATTAACACGTACTGCTCACTGGCTGCTTGTGTCCTCACCACCATGGCTTTCTCCAGCATGCTGCAGAAGAAAGGCAAGCTTGACATGGTAAGCAGGGAGCAGAGAGCCCTGCAGTGCTCAGGGGACTTAAAATGAGGTTGATGGATGGTGAAATCAGCATCCAGGCAGAAACTCAGAGGCTATATCACATAAGCAAGTGGGAAGTGAGTCCTGCCGTGCCTGAGGTGCAGGGTGATGTCCTCCCTGCACATGGTGGACCTCAGTCACAGGAGGGACTGGACTTGCTCTGCCCAGAGAGCATGTTGATGAACATGTTGCAGAGCCATGTTTGGCAGTGCTCTCCAGCAAGGCGAGCAGGGCCTGCGCGGCAGCTCGTGAGCAATCGGGGGGCTGACTTGTACGTGTTATGTGTGTGGGTGACATGTCTCTGTGACAGCAGAGCTTGCGTGACACATGGGTGAGACAATTTCCATCTCATCACAACTCCCCACCCAGATTTGTGGATGCAAAGAATGTGTGTGGTACGGGGAGTGGGAGTCTATGTGCGCCTGTGCTACAGACAGAGGCTGCCTGTTCTTCTTGTTTTTCACCAAAAAGCAGGAAAATGGGCCCTGATATTTCCTCTGAAAACATTTTCAGAGCTGATTCTCCTGCTTTGCCATTTGTACCATCCCTGATCAATTGCAGTCTCCCCGAGATGCCAAGACAGGGCGGTTACTTTTGCAGGTCCACATCCAGAACGCAACGCTAGCGGGTGGCGTGGCCGTGGGCACCAGTGCGGAGATGATGCTGACTCCATACGGCTCCCTCATAGTTGGGTTCATCTGTGGCATCGTGTCCACGGTGGGGTATGTCTACCTCACGGTGAGTGCTGCTCTAGGGGTCTGCAGCCGTGGTCCTGCTAAGGAGACCTGAAATGGATTCACTTCCCTTTGAGGATTTCTGCTTTCCACATGTAGATGCACTTCTGACTTCATTTACTGCCCCAAAATGCTCAGGAAGGTTCAGTTTCCCAACAGGAGAGTGTTTGGAGGAAATGTTGTTATTTTGTCTTGACCTTGGCTCACATCTTTCTCTACAAGCCCTTAGCTCTTCAATGAGACACAGCATCGCTCTTCCTTCTCTGCTTATCCCAGTCCTCCATGGAAGGAACTAATCCTTTCCAGGGCTAGGCTCATGTCCCTGATCCCTCTCTACCTCCCTTCCCCTCAGCCTTTTTTGGAGTCCAGGTTGCACATCCAGGACACGTGTGGCATCCACAACCTCCACGCCATGCCGGGCCTTATTGGGGGCATCGTGGGGGCCATCACTGCTGCTGCAGCCACGGAGAATGTGTATGGAAAGGAAGGGTAAGGCAGCTTGAAAATCTTCCCCGAGAACAGATTTTACCTGCGGCTCCTTGTGCTGGGAGGAAGGAACAATTAACAGCCCTTGTTAATTGTCCAGAGTTGCCTCTTTCCCCCTCAAAATCATGGGGTGCACTGACTGTGGCAGGCTTACTGAAGTGTAAGACTCATCTCTTGCAGTTGACTTCTGGCGGACTCAGAAAGTGAGCCGCAAGCCTACCGCTTAGCGTCACCAGGGCACGGTGGGGGGGGAAGCGCGACGCCCTCCGCCCCTGCGTTGGTCTGGGGGGCAGGG
>VWZZ01006291.1:26218-38427 GCA_013399095.1 Psophia crepitans | reverse complement strand
TCTGGGGCGACGCCGCCGCCGAGAACTGCTTTGAGGACGACATTTACTGGGAGGTGAGGCGAGGAGGGGACGAGCGGGCCGGGGCGGCCCGGGGCACCGAGACGAGGTTCGGGGTGGAGGCCGGCGGCGGGAGGGGGGCGGGCGGCACAAGATGGCGCTGTCGCCCCGCGGCGTGAGGGGCCGCCGTGGCGCGGCGCTGAGGGGGCTCTGCCGCGCCGCAGGTGCCGGAGGACGAGGAGAGCGACGTGTACCACATGCACAACCCCGACAAGCCCGCCTCGCCCTGAGCCGCCCCGGCTCTCCGCCGCCCCCCGCCACGCTCGCTGCCCCTTCGGGGGTGACGGGGCTCCCCGCCATCTTCCCACCCGCGGGGCTGCCCCTGCCGCCTCTTCCCACACGGCAGGACCTGGGGCCCTGCTCCGGGACGGGAGTGAAGGCTCATTTTCACCCCGTGATGACAAGGCACCTGGCCTGGCCCTTCTCTCCTGCTTTTGTAACAAGCTGGTTTGAATAAAATAAAAACGTGTTCTTCTTTCCAGGCCTGTGGTTCCTTGTGTGAATAGTGGAGCAGGATGGGATGTCGCCCAGAGCCCGTCTCTCCCGCCGGCGGCATAGACCAGTGGCTAGGAGAGCTCATGGCTGCCGGGGGTAAAGCCAGGGCACTGGGACACTCAGTGCCCGGGGGCCGAAGCGGATGGAGGAGCGATGGCAATGTGGGGATGGCGGAGGCTGTGGAGACACTTGGCTTAGGACCTGGTGCCTTAAAATACAACGGCTGGAGGCAGCAGCCAGGCTTTCCACAGTGGGGGCTGAGCCCGTGTGGGAAGCACAGGCCAGACTGGTCCTTTTGGGGAGGATGCTGGGGTGCAGCGGCTGTCCCCATCCTCATGCTGCCATCCAAGGCCTGGGTAAGGGCCAGTTCTGAGTCTGGCTACACTTCTACATGCATCCACCACCACCTTTTCAACCACCCTACTGAGGCCTCCATCAGCTCCTTGGGAGCTTTGTTTGTACATATGCTGCAGGCTGGCAAGAGCCTTTCCTCTGCTTTGGTTTCAGCCATTTCTTCTACTGTCATCAGACCACTCCTTCCACTTACCAGTGATACCCTGATGGGAAGAGCCCGAAGCCGGAGCACAGCCCCCGGCTCTTAACCGGACCATCAGGCTTCAGCCAGAGTTGGAGGAGACAGGAATGAAAACCAGGCCTGAAACCTGCATGTTTTCCAGGGTGATATGATGTGAGGAGCAGGAGAGGAAAAGGGGGTGGGGGGGAAGGAGGTAGGAGGGCTGATAGGTCTCTTCACCGCATCTAGCTATAATTCTCACACCTGAGGGGGGGAGTCAAAAGTAGCTATTCACATCCCCTTGGGATATGACACCCTCATTTTCCATGCTGGGTAAAGACAAAAACCCTTTACAACATGTTTCTGGAATTTGTCAGCGGCTGCCAGCAGCAGCATGTTAATTAAATGTCGGCAAAGATGGAAGCAAGGAGGCTCCGCTCTAATTGGACACTTTGCTTGGTGGAGCTGAAAAACATTGTGACAGAGGAGGAGGTGCCGAAACACTGCGTTCCCCCGCCATGGCGGGGATGGGGACGGCCAGGAGCAGGAGATGCTCTCTTTTGAACCTCTGCGTTGCCTCTACGTTGCCTGAGACAACCTCGCCATTGAAAAAAGAATAACAGAATAACAAAAGGCCTAAAATCTTCCACAGGAATAGTTTCAAGCATGGCAGCAGCGTGGATTAAAGGAAAAGGGCTTGTTGGCTAAGGGGAAACTCAGAAATATCGTACCTGGGCCATCAGGAGCTCTAGCCCTCTTGCCAGCTGATGGTATATTGTATATTCTTTTATGATGGCAAAGGCAGGTCTGACAGGGGGTAGAAATGGTCTCCGGAGAATGATAACTGCAGAGTCTGAGCGTACATTGAGCTGCATCCTTTCCTCAGGGCACGAATGTGAAAATAAGGGCCAATTCCTGGTTTCCCTGTGCTGGGATCTGCTGAAAGATCGCTTCCCGTCCCCTTTGCACTGGGGAAAGGATGTAACAGCCATTTTCTGTTCACAGCTTCATCCACAGAGCCCACCAGAAGCCATCACAGGGACATTGACTGACAGACGCTGTAGACAGTCTCATTTCAAAAGGAGAGTCTAAACTTTTTGTTCCAAGTCTTCAAAACCACCTGAAAGCACCTGCAGACCTCTTGGGCACCACATTTCCTACTGCCTCACGTACCAGTGCGCCTCTGTCCCACCCCATTTGAGTTTCTGGTCACATCCCAGACAAGCCAACATCCAGCCGTCCCAGCCCCCAGGGAGGCAGTGTCCCACTGTGGTGATACTGCGTCCAGCTCCTATGGCCTCTGCTCTTTCCTCCCAGCAGCTTGCAAGGGGCCGCGGGGATCAGTAAGTGTGAAGACTGAGCAACCCTCGTTGCTTTAGCGAGGTGGCCAGCCTGCACCTCTGGTGGGACAGGCCTGTGTGCACCGGGACATGGTCCTACCCCATGTGCACATGCCAGCAGAAGGAGCCCCAACCCTGCTCCCCATCCCTTCAGGCTTTGCCTCCTCCTCGTGGGAAGACACCTAAATTGCCCAGGCTGCTGGGCAGCGAAGCGTTTTATTGCCCATGCTCTTGCAGGGCTCAGTCTGGTCTCAATACCTAAATCACTCACTGGGGCTGGCCTTGCGGTTTTAATTCCCTGGCAAACAATGCCGGGGTCGGGCTGGCGCGTTTGAAGTGCGGTCGCGGCCCCAGCGGTGGATGGAGGGTTTGTCAACGGGGAAGTGTGGGGAGTGGAGGATTGGGCTGCTCCGGCAGGCGGGAGGATGTGTGAGAAAGGGGCTGTTGATACCCGCAGGGATTAGGTGGTACAAATTGGCTGGGAAGCACTGGAGGCATTGACCAAAGTTGTCCTGGGGCAGGTTCCCATGGGGGGGCTGGCTGAAACAACCTGCCTTCAAGGAGGCTGGAAAGCCCAGCCTGGCTGCTAATCCTCTGGGATCTACGGGGCACAGAGCAGAAAAGAGGTTAAAAAAAAAAAAAAAAAAAGGAAAATTGCATGTAAAGGTGGTGGTTTCCCCAAGGGGATGGGGTTAGAGAGAGCGGCGGGAAGGGGGTGGGGGGAACAACACCATTTAATCCCATTTTTAATAGGCAGGTGTGGGCTTTGCTTGCACTCCTGCTGCTGCGAGCTGCCGCAGAAATTTCGAGGCAAGGCCTTTGCGCACCTCTGCTGTCCCTCACTCCTTGTGGGGACCCCTGTGCCTCTGCAGAGGGTCCCCATCTGTAGGCCTGCCCGAGAGAAGAGGGGTCCTGTGCTTTTGCCTGTGCCCCTGCGTGTGTTTGTGTGCATGGGTGTGGGTGCAGGTACAGGGTGCAAGCACCAGATTTGGGCTGAAACGGGCTTGTTGCATGGCTGGCCGATCTCCTGCTGACGGTATGCCCGTGCGTGCAAAGCACCGTGTCCCCATGCACGTGCCTTCAGCCTTCTTGACCACACGCAACCAGCACCCTAAAACCCACATTGCCCACATGGCCAGCAGCATCGACCCACCCTCACACACACGTGCCAGCCTGCCGGCCACGGCACCACCGTCCACGTCCATCTACCATTCCTGTGCGTGTCCACCGACCTTTGCCATGGACGTCTGTCTACCTTTGCTCTGGTGCAAGCACGTGCGTGCCAGACCCTCCGTGTCCACGCCTGCGTGAGCACCACTCCAACCCTTTCTGAAGGAGTGCTGTAAATTGTAATCAGATTAGGGCAGCCGGTCGCTTAGGGCCCTTGAAAAGGGCATACGTCCCCTCATCAGTACCTAGCATTGAGTCGCACAAAGGGTCTAAGTAACTCGGCAGGGGTCGGGCCCTCTGGAGCGCAGGGGAGGGGGCTCGCCTTTCTTTTCTCTCTGTCCCTTGTAATTATGTCAATTTGCTAGCCAAATTGTTTGCTTGAGTGGACAGTGGGGGCTTGCCCCCCTTCCCGCCTCCCCCCCACCCCTAACCCCATTCATGTGCTAATGTGGGAAGGAGCATGGCCTCCTGACTTCGGGAGATGGCCGTTGAGGAGCAAAGCACAGGGGGACACGGGCCAGGAGCCCCCACATCTACGTGCCCGTGGATGCTTTGGTCTTACAGCCCAGATGAACGGGGCATTCCTGTTTGCTTTAGCCCACGGCGGGGTGTGCAATGCCCTGCCAGCCCCAGCCAGCCTTGGCTTTCTTTGGCCATCCCTCACCTGCACCGTATCCTGACTTGGGCCATTGCATCCCCAGGGCCGCGAGCCGTGCCCCGCCGCGCATCGGCTTTTTCGGCACACCTCCCCACCCGCGCACCTCCCAGCATTTGCATATATTCCGCCCGCAAATCCTTGTCAAGGGGAGCTCTTTATTGCCTGTATAGATCACAGGGTGTTAGTTAAGGGGCTTCTTTGTATTGCCTCAGACAGCTGGGGTCATCAAAAGTCCTGCGGTGGGAAGGAGAGACAGGAGGAGGGGGGAAGCTCTGACAATACGGACTGAAGGATTAAAGGAGCATATAAAGTTCCTATTGAGTGAGACAAGAGGCTGTTCACTCCCAAGATTGACAGCGACCAGGAGGCGATTCCCAACACAATGTCCAATTAATTCTCTACCCTCTTCGCTGCCGTCTCCTACCTCCCTCCTTTCCTCTCCTGGGCTGGAGCATGAGCAGGGAAGGGCTGAAGCTAAGATCCTCAAGAAGGTAATTAATTATTCCTAACTAAGAGGAGCCTGCCGGGTGCGGGCCAGTCCCAAGGCTCACTGGGCATCCGTCCCCCTCCCATGGGCTCCCATCAGCTTGGGCCACTTCGCAGCAGTTTTACTTTCCATCACAGACAGAGCTGTCCTACCAAGAGTCCATATCTACATCAGGTCCTGCACCATAACCATGGTTAGTAAGGAGCCCGTAAGAGGTAGATTTAGGACTAAAGCCAGGCTGGCAGCGGTATGCAGCCAGGCAAGGCAGTGGCAGCAAGAAAGCTAGGGAGAAGGGCACAGTGCATGGGCATGCAGAGAATTTGGGGAGAGGCAGAGCAGCATGTGCCAGGCCTGGTGATCAGGTCTCACCCGTGTGTGCAATGGTCAAAGCAGCTCCACCCACCCTGGTTTTGCAGGGAGAAGTGGTCTTCTGGCCATAAGAATGCATTGCCACTGGCCCCTGGGCTGGCTGCCTACAGTGGCCACAGTGCCGGGCATAAGAAAGTGTGAAGGAGATATCTGTAAGTGTTCTCCTACCTCTACTGCTAACACCATCTTTTTGATGTACCCCCCATGTACAGAAGCAAAATCTGAGCCACCACGTAAAATTCCTGCAAACCACTGAGTATGAATTGTTTGATTTATCTGGTCTATTTTTCCCTTTGCAAACATCTCAGCCCAGAGGGTGGGAGTAACCAAGAAAGCACCTTTCTTGGGGCTGGCCACCTTTTTGTTGATACGCTCTGCAGCACCAAGGCTCCCAGACACAGGTGGCAAATATCCTTCCACAGTGACAAACATCTCAAAATCACCTGGTTTGGGAGAAAAAGCCATGCAAGCAAAAGGGCCCGGTTCTCACCGCAGGGCACGCTTTGGCCAGCCCATCTCCTCTATTCCCACCGCTCAGCACCAACCCCTTCCCCTCCACCACCCCTGCCCATGGCACCCTGCTGGGGTGGGGTGGGGGACCAGTGCTGCGTGCCCCGCGAGCAGGAGATGCCCTGGGGATGCTGGTGCGGGGCAGCCGGTTGCTCGGCGCCTCCTGCCTGCTCCCTCCCGCCGCACACGCTCCCAGTGAAGTTGTTTGAAAGTCTTCCGGCAGTTTTCGCGGCCAGGAATAACAGATTAGCCATGATCTGATCAGCCCAGTATCTAAGCTGTATTCTCCCCGCTGACAAGTATTTGAAAGAGGGGAGGGGCCACTTTCAGCCCAACGATGAATCTTTCACCAACAAGAAAAGACCCTTTTTTCTCCCGCCCGCCGCAGGCTGCTCCGTGCCCTGTTGCTAAGCGAGACCCGGGGCTGCCGCTTGCACGCGGCCGGCTCCAGCAGAGCCCTTGGGTTAGCGGGATCAGGAGATTCACACCAGACATCTTGTTTTTAGAGGGGGGGGTGTTTCTTTTCTCACCCGCCTTTGACTGGCAGATAACAGCTCGCCAGCGAGGCCTGGGGATGCCCCTGCGGAGGCGGCTCGCTCTGGGAGGAAAGGGAAGAAGCAGAAGACTTTTGAGGGCTGATCGGGGCATTGGGGTCAGGGGCTCAGCCCTAAATGCCTGGGGTTTGCTGCCAGGCATGGGGATGTCCCTAGCCGGGCTGAGCAGCCACCCCACACACCCACAGCCTCCATGTCCTGGTGTGTTGGGGTGCAGTGAGACCTTGAGGACATGGCCTTGGAGGATGCTTGGTGCTGGTGGGCAAGGAAAAGCCTGGCTTGGCCTCATGCAGGGGTGGCTCTGGGCATGGGCTTGCAGAGGGACATGTGGCAAAGGAAAAAGGAGGGCCAGATTTGGGCCAGCTTTTTGGTCCCCACAGCCTCATGCTGCTCTGAAGCACCCTCTCCCCCTGCCAGCACCAGCCTGGGCAAAGCACCCTGCGATAAAGGAGGGAAATCACTAAGACAAAGGCTTTCCAGGCTATTTCTGGAGCTGCCAGCATGAGGTGCCCTCGCCTAAGACATGGTATGGTGCTCACATCTTCCCTCCTCTCCTGCAAGGCAGCGGTGCAGGCAGGGCTGCAGGCTGCCAGGCCCTGGGCTGGCACCTTCCCAGATCCCTGCCTGCCCTGCCTGCCCTCCCTCGCAGGCAGGGTGCTGGGGGTGAGGGGGACGAGGCGTGTACCCCTCCAGTGACTCTCTAGTGCTGCTGCCAAACCGCCCTCACCGCCCGGAGCAAAGGCACCCCTGAGTATTACGGCTGCACGGCAGCTCAGGCTCTTTGTGCTCAGCCCTGTGCGGGAAATCCTCCCTCTCCGCTGCCGCAGGAAGCCTGGAGAAACCTCCTCGAGAAACCTCCTTGTCCCTACCTCGGCCTGGGAAGACTTTTTTGACCTCAGGCTCCTGCGAGCCCTTGATCTCATGGCAGAGGGAGGTGACCAGGGTTCATTGTGCTGACATGCCAGAGGACTGTGGAAAAGACCCACAGGGAGGCTGTTTCCCATTCCATGGGAACGGGGAACCACTCTGGCACGGCACCACGAGCTGCTCCCTCCCCATGGCTGACCCTGCACCCAGTTGGTGCAAAAAGCCCCCGGGAAAGATGCCAGAAGGGCTGCAAAAGTTACTGCTGCTTTGAGCAGCACTGAAAGGAAAGAAAGCCTAAGCCTTCATGTTTGAAACACAAAGGGCCGGATCCATGGCTGTGATGCAGCTCCTTTCTGGAGCTTTAGCAGCACAAGCAGCTGTAAAACTGGCTTCTCTGGCGAGCTGAGCTCTCCTCCAGTTTGGTGGCTGAAGGGACACCACCAGTGCCGATGCCACAGCCCCCTTCAGCCCCATGGGCAGCGGGATGGGATTCCCAGTGCCCCGAGGTTGTCCTAAGTCACATTGGAGGCACGATGACTTTATCCAGTCTTCCCAGGAGTAGGACTACCTACGTCGGGCGTTCTGGGGGAAGGCAGTCTTACAGTGCAGGTGCTCTATCAGTTCGTGGTCGCTGTGGATAGCAGCGGCTGTGTGGGCTGCTTGCCGTGCTTGGCAGTGGGCACCTGCCCCAGATAAATCCCTCCCAGCCAGCAGCTTCTCAAAGGCATGTTCAAGTCTCTCTAGGCTTGAGCCAGCAAAGCGCAGGTGAGGTCTACTGACCTCTGAGACATCTCTTGCAGTTCCAACCATGCAGCTAACTCTGTGCCACCCTTTTCTCCCAGTGTTGGCCACCCCATTAGGTACAAGCTCCCGACTTTGGGACCTTACCACTCCTCTGGTACTTCAGGCCAGATTTCTCGCTCTTTTTAGGAGGCTCTGCTAGCCATGAGACACACCCTTTGCTGCATGGACAGATCTCCTGCCTTGCTCTGCAACCAGGAATCACCTGTGCAGAGGAGCAGTGGGAGAGCTGGGGACCTAGAGCACACCCTTCATGCTCTCCTGGGGAGGCCGAAGGAATCTTGACGTACATCTTAAAGCTTCCTGGCCCACTGCTTGGTTAAACCTGCAAATGGCCTCTGTTCCTCTTGGATAAACTGCCCTGCTCATTCACTTTATTGTCTGCAATATGATGATGCAATGCTCACAACATGGACATCCCCAACCTTCATGTCATCATGGCACTGACCAGATTTCTAGGAGCTTCATGTGCTACAAACAGCAAGTCCCCAGCATCAAAACAAATTGCTCTTGACTGTATTCCTTTTGCCTTCATCATTTCTCCTGGATTTGTCTCCAAGCCTTGGCTTCGCCTTGATTTGTGCTTGGTTGGTGCTGGAAGGTGCTTGGTGGGTGAGAGCAACAGCTCCTGTTCAACTCCACTTTTCTCTGGGGAATCCTGAACCGGTAAAACCAATTTACTCTTTAACTCTGGGTAGCTCTGATGTTGAAAATGCTCTATAAAACCCTCCTCTTCTCTGGGAAGGATGTGGTCTGCAAAGGGAGACTCAACTGTCCTGCTGATGGCCTGATCACCTGTGGGAGAGCACAGAGGCTCTTCTCTGGCCAGGGGCTGGGCAGCACCACATCTTCTGGAGGAAGATAGGAAAATTTGCCTTCAAGAACTAGTCAGTAAAATCTGATCTGAGAATTCATGTCCCAGTGCTGAAATAAACCATTGTGCAGCAAAGAATAGTATACAATGTAAGCACTCAGGAAAGAAGAAAATAATTTTATCCTGATTTCTAGTGTCTTCCTGACTTGTGAGCACCCTCCCATACTCACACATGTCAGCAGAACACAGCGGAGATATATTTATATGAAAATCTGGCTCTCTCCACAGCTATCTATAGCGCTTCTCTCTGTGCCCTTAGCTCCATCCCATGGTTATGGGCTTGGCTCGCTTCAGTTTGGTTCCAGCGCCTGGAACATCCCTCTGCAAAGGGACAGTATCAGCACCCTGTGTCCAAAGGAGACCGAAATAAAGAGCCATCGTGCAATCAAACCGGCAGCTCGGATGGGTTGGGGGGCACATGGAGGACCTCGAGCAGTGCAGCATCCTTTTCTGGGGCGCCACGGGCCTCCCTGCAGACGAGGGCCCCCGCTCAGAAAGAAGTGGCGGCACATCAGTATGCAGAAGTGGTCGTCGCTCGCCAATAAATTAGCATAAACCACTCTAGGAGGTAAATAGACATACAAGGCGCCAGTGTGTGCAGCGTGGGCTGCGGCTTTGTCTCAGCCCCACTATTGTCACGGCCCCTGCTGCACACTGACCGAGTGGGGCCGGTGTGGTGGGCTCTTACACTTTTGACTGCTGGATAAAAGGGGGGAACATAAAGAGAGGGGAGAACTTTTTTTCAGGTTTTTTTATAAGTCCAGACGAAGTTACAGACGTCTGTTAAACGTCAATTACAGCTGAATAAAGACGTCTGCTTGAGGCTTAGTTATGGCTCCTTTCAGCCTCCAAGATTTTTCCAGGGCTGGCCCGGGATGCCTTCGGCAACCTAATTTGGAGATTGTAACTCTATAAACAGGCTCTGGCATTAATCAAGGCTGGTGAAAATGCAAATGATGGTGTGGAGGGGGCTTGGGGATGGGACGGGGTCCTGTGCCTTGCAACTTGGGGCAGGGAATAAAAACAGGAAAGCAAAGAGGAGGAAGAAAGGGGCCATGCAGAGAAGCAGGGATCCATAAATAGAGAGCTTGGCGTGGTTTGCTGACTTTCCTCCTGGTGCTCTGGGAATCTGGTCCCATCAGGACTGTCTGTACCCACCTCCACTCCCCACTGGTTAACCCTTGTGGTGCTCCTGGCTGTATGAGCCAGGAACATGCCCTTTCCATGCTTGGTTACTTAGGTTTTCCCAGCAAGACCAAGACCAAAACACCAACAAACTGGACATTCGATGGTTTAAAATCCTGGAGGATCACCGAGTGTTTTGAAGAATCCAGACTATGTAAGAGAGGATGTCAGAGCACCATGGTGACTGCAAGGAGTCACTCTTTTGGGAGGGCACACCATTAAAAGCCATCCCGGTGTCTGTGAAGACCAAAACACTCTTCAGCAGGGACAGGGTACCTAGGGACCTTCTTCCCTCTTGGATACATCCACATCAAGAGGACAAGGGTGGAGGGCTAGAACTCTGCTTAGCCTCATTGACAGTATTGCTGCTCTGGCAAGCTGAGGTCAGTACTTGGTGAGGAGACCCATGTCCTATTCTGCAGCCATGGCCTAGATAGACATTGCATCCCAGAACAGAGAAATAAGCCTGAAAATCAGAGTGGAAGCAGCAGAAACAATGCTGGTGCTGAGAGCTAACAGTGTCTCATGGGTAACACAGAGGAGGGTCACCCCTCACTCACCCGGCCCCCGGAGCACCCTTCCCATGCCCTGCCCCGGTGCTCAGCACTGTGCCGCCCCAATGCATCATGCGGTGACTCCGGGATGGATGGTCCAGAAGAGCTCCAGTCTCCTTCCCTTCCTCAGATCTTCTGCAAATCTTTTTTTTTTCTTTTTTTTTTCTTTTTTTTTTGAACATTTGAGAGGACCAGTTCAGTATTTTAGAGATAACAGTAACACAGGAGCCCCCTTCCCATTCTCGCCTCCTGAGAAAGCGTTTTCTCCTCTCCTTTCCACTCTATGGGGAGCATCCTCTCCCCATCCCAGGCTCTCTTTTTTTCTTCTTTGTCATTCCCTTTCCCCCATCTCACATGGTTACACATTTTCCTGGCTCCTCTCTATTTCCATATTGGAAAAATCAGGCTGGCAGGGAGATACAAGACACTCAGACACAGAAACTCCAGTGACACCCCTCTCTGGTTCCTTGGAGAAACTCTGTGTCTACTGTACTGAACTCAATAAACCTGGGGTACCGGGTTTCTTCTCATCCCATGGAGATGGAGCCTGGAGTTCTGGCCACCTCACAGACCTTCCTTGGGACTGGCTTAAGGGGATGACAAAAAGGAGGGTTTATTGCAGAGAGTTGAAGCAGAATTGCACATCCCAGGTCCTTCCCCTTTGGCTATTGCTTGAGCGGTGATCAGGAGGGAGCCTGCCCTCCCCAGGCCATCAGTCTCACACTGCTGGGGACTGGAACCGCGTGTATTTTCCCCTGGCTGACTTGCATCCACGTATAGCTTCATCGTGATCAGCTGAAAACCCAGCTGCATGCTTCTAGAAAACACCTGAAGAATCTCCTGAACCTGGAGAGGGTTTACAGAAGGGATTTAGGCCAGAGGAGCTTCTTTTGGTTATGGCTTCTACACAGCTGAGCAGTTTTCCTGCTGAAGCATCCTGAGAAACCCGTAGCTGGTCCCAGGGAAGTGTGAATGAGGGAGGCAACGTGCTGAGGTTGCGGGGAACCCCTTGCAGGGAGGTGGCACATGTTCCCGGGTGTCTTTTGCAGGATTTGATTTTTCACAACGGGATGTGGTTCAGGGGAAAGCCAAGAGAAGGATGGGAGAATGAGACCTCAGAGGGCTGCAAACACTGGCGTGGGCAGAGACACAAAGCAGCAGTCCCCGAACAGGCAGCTGGTTGTTATGGGCTGGACTGGGATCACTGGTTCTCTGCGATCCCCGGATGATACTACCTTATGCTCACGTCCTTTCACCTGGGAAGAGGGGGACAGGCGGCTTTTCCAAGGAGAGGAAGGTCACACCGTCTGATGAGAAAGTATCATTGAGGCCAGAAACCAAGGAACAACAGGAAAAGAAGGGATGGAGATGGGGAGAAGGATGGAGATGAGAGGATCAAAAGGGGGGATGTGGATCAGGGCACGGAGCCAGCCCGGCAGACAACGCCCAGGGCTTCCCGAAAAAAAAAAAAAATGGAGGATGGGGTGGACCAGCGACAGCTGGAAGATTTAATTGCTCCTCTCCGCAGACCTGCTCGGCTCCCTCCCTCTCAGATCTGCATTTCAATATGAGAGCAGCAGTAAGTGGGATGCCGCTGGAAGGGGTTAGAATGATTAATCATTTAAAAAGCAAGATCTTAATTACAGGGTGCAATTTTTGCTATTTAAGGAGTCCATTAGTTTCCAGAAAGGAAAAAAAATATATATATATTGCAGGTTATTCTCCTTTTGAAGAAAATGGCGGGGGGGGGGCCGGGGGGAAACGGCACCCGGGC
>VWZZ01006291.1:8352-24813 GCA_013399095.1 Psophia crepitans | reverse complement strand
TTGTTCCCAAAAGGGAGGTGTGTGGCAAGGAGGGGGAAGAAGATGGCGGGGGCATCTCACGGTGCAGGAGAGGGAGAAAGTGGCTCCATTTTCCTTGCACCCAAGGAGTCGTGCTTCACCCTGTTCGGTGAGAAGAGAAAAGCGGCAGCATCATCTTTGTGGAAGGAGGATGGGGCAGTACGTCAGGCTGGGGCTGCCCTGGAGCAGTGGTGGCACCCTGGGGGTGACAGAGCTGGAAGGGAGCGGGGTCTTTGCCACGCTCCATAGCGCCGTGGTCTTGCCCGAAGTACCGAGCGTTGGCGTGCACCCTACAGCCACCTTTGGGAACAGGCATCCTCGTGTGCTGCATCCAGCCTGGGAGACATCCCGTAGCCTAACCGCAGAGGAAAACGCTGAGGGGACACCCAGAAGGGTGCTGGGCCTCCCGGCGGGGATGGGTGCTGGGGGATGAACAGCAGCGCCCGCAGCACCTCCCACCCTTCATCCCTTGCCTTCCCTCACCAGCAAGCCCCGCTCTCTTCCCGGCCGAGCCCCATCGGCTCAGGTGGGAAACCCTTTCACCGCCTCCCTCAATGCCCTGCTACCGATCTCATTGCCGCCGCTTAGCTCAGTGCGAGGGCAGCCCTTTGCTTTTCAGCAATGAACATCTGGCGTGCCGCGGGCGGCTGGCCACCGGCCGCCTCCGGCCCCCTCCCCACGCCGCCGGGGATGCCCGCAATTAGGCAGCCTTCGAGCCCCCAGCCACGGCCCCGCTCAGGTGAGCGCCCAGTTCCCGGGGATGGAGGTGTAATTAAGGTTAATCAGAGGGCCGGGGGGTCAGGGCGGTGGTGGGGAGACCCAGCGAGCCTAATGGCGGCAGTAATTAGGCAGCTGTGGAGAAGCAGTTAATGAAGACGGCAACGTTAATAAAGCTCTTCCTGAGCAGCCTTCTGGCCCGGGTAATTGAGGGATTTGCAAGTGCCATCTCCCCCTTAACCCTGTAATGAGCAGACCCGTGGCAGCCCGCATTAACCCTTCCAGGGACGGAGGTGGTGGCGGCGGGGCCGTTGGCCACCCCTCGCTCTGCGGACACATGGCAACGGGGCTGGGGTCGTGGGATGTGGGTCTGAGCCTCTCCCCTTGCCACCGGGTCCCCGGGGCTCCCTCTGCCCCATGGCTTCCCCGGGAGCCCTTTGAGCCATGCTCAAAGCGGCTGGCAGAGACTTTTCTCGCAGATGCTGTGGTTTCCCACGCCTGCCTCGGCATTATGCAATCCCCCCCCAGCCCTCACTGCCCCCCCGGCCCCACCACCCACCAGCGCTGGGATGTCATCATCAGCCCAGGCCCTGGGAACCCACATTGTTAGCTTAGTAAATAGAGAAATCCCCACTCAAGCATTGCAAATGAGGGCAGAGGGGGAGCTGAGGAACCGCGCCGGCCACGGCAGGCCGCGGGGTCTCTCCCCTCTCTCTCTCTCTTTGAGTTGTCAGATGAATTCAGTGGTTAACAAAGAGCAAGGGAGGGAGCGGAGCTGCCGTCGCAGCTGGGCAGGGCGGTAAGAGCAGGCAGGACCGCGATGCAATGCCACCGCTCCAGCGAGCAGCTTCGGCCCTGTGGTACCTGCCGCAGGTGGGCAGGAGCCTGGCGTTCCCCGGTGGCTGTGCCTGCCCTGTACCCGAGCACGAGCAACTCCGCACCCCGAGGCTGGGGGTAACGTTTCAGAGGGTGAGGCAGCCAGGGGAAAGGCTGAGAGGGGCTGGGGACGCGTTCCATCCTTGCTTTGCTTCTCCGCTACTCGTACCGGCGTGGCCACGGTTCCCCGGGGAGTCCTGGGGACCTTGCTGAGCTGTGGGGCCCGAGTGCTTGTGAGCATCCTGAAAGTGTCAGTAAGGAAGTGAGGCAGATCAAAAGACCCAGAAATGCTTTTATTTTCATCTGAAATAGAAACCAAGCACAAAAAAGGCTGCTTTTACAGAGTGGCGGCGCCGCTTTTCTCGACGGGGCATGCAAATTGCCCGGTGAGCAGAGCACCCAGCCCCGGTACTGGTGATGCTGCTTAAGCTGTACCACAGCAAAGCCTCTCCTGGCCGTGCCGGGAGGTTTTCCTTCACCCCTCACTGGGGATCCTCCCATTTCCCTCTAGCTCTGGGTTTCTGCACACATAGAGAGCTGTCGCGAATGGCACCGAGAGGTGCTGTACGAGTCTATCCTGCTTGGCACTGGTGTCCGGAGCCAGGCTCCACGCTGAAACCACTGCATATCTGCCTCTGCAACAGCCTGCATCAGGCAGGTCTTCAAAATCTTTATTAAGATGTGGGGGTGTGGATGCCCTTCTCTGCTGGGTGCCTTAGCCTAGAGCCTGAGAAGGTCATGGTAACGTGCCAGGAGCTTCACAGACTTCCTTCCCTGCCTGACACTGAGCAGCGATGCTGTTCCTGACTTCCAGCAGTGCTCAAGGTCCCGCTGCCGCCATGCCCACCGAGCTGCTGTCCGCAGGAATGCCATGGGTGGGCACAGAGGGTCAGGAAGAGCCCTGAGCCCCTAGCTGAGGTCGGGCACCCAGCAGGTGAGGGGGTCAGACAGGAGAACAGCTTCAGGGCAGGTCTCTCTCCTCATAAAAAGCTTTCGCCATCATCACTGGGCAGTCAGGGAAATCTGCCTGGAGATGTCGGCTGGGAAAACCAAGGGCACATTTTCCCAGGCCGTGGCAGTTTGTGAGGGGTTGAAAGATCTCAGTATTTGGTTTCTAACACTGACCTGGCTTCATCAAACTGGTTCGTTAAACTCTTTAAATTGTGCATTTCTATTATAATAACATGCTGGGCATAAAATAAAGAACACCTTTCCAATGGCGATGGAAGGGATGTTTCACTCTGGGTCTCTACCCTTGGTTTCTGCCGCTGCAGCGCAACTAGCAGTGGGTGGAGGAGGCTCAGGGAGCCCCCAAAATCCTGTTGGGGGTTCAGCAGGGCACAGCAGGTTGCCCACCCTGGTAACGTGTGTCATCAGGCGCTCATCGGGGACCAACTCCTTACCCCAGAAGAAGCAGGAGCAGTTGTTATTGCAATCTGGCAGTCAGAGGCAGAGCTGCTCGCACCCTGCTGTGGCAGTGACCCCCACACTTTACCCCATTTTGGGGATACAGCCAGGGCCTGGCAGCACTATGCTGTGGGTGCCGATCCCTGCGCCTCTCCCTGCTGCCAGCCCTTATTCCTGGGGCTTTCCAGGGCAGTGCATGGTGCTGCAGCCCAGGCTTGCTCACACTCTGAGCTCTCCACAAATCTCTTGGATTGTCCTCAGGTCAACCCTCTCCCACCAGATTTACTGCTGGTTATACTGGGGGGATTGGAAGGAGCCAAAACTCCCTCTTCTGAGACAAGCCCAAAGCGGGGATGGACGTTTGTCCTGTCCTGTACATGTGAAGGGGTGGCAAAGAAGATGCTGAGAGGTGGCAGCGGCTTGGAGCAGGACTTTTATTTGGGAAGGAGATGAAGGAGAAACCTCTCCCTGCAGCCCCACAAGCTGGGGGCCCAGATGCACTTCGCACCCACACCAGGTGGGCAACCATACTGTGGGGTCAGGCAGGTTCCCGGGATCTTCCAGCCACACACCTACGCACCTCAGGAAACCGGTGGTGGCTCAGCCTGCATCTCTCCATCCCTCCATCCTTCCCCGGTCCCACAGGCTGACCCTGCAGGGACACCCCCAGCCCCATGCTGCCATGCCCAGCTCCTATGGCACCTGCTCCAGACCCAACACACCGCCACGTCGCGGAGCCAGGAGCCGCAAGCTAACTGTCACTTTTAGGTATTTTAGGGTGGCTTTATCATTTTCTTGAGGAGAGCAAACTCCTGTTAGAGCAAAGATAAATAAAGCAGAGAAAACAGCTCAGAGGGGACCAAACGGTCTCCAATAGCTGGTGGCTGCTGGTGTTGAGCATCACCAAAACAACGTGGTAACAAATACATCCTCTCACCAATTATTTACCAGCAAACCCCTGCTTTGGCAGATAGCACATAGAATAAAATATGTAGATTTTTCATGAGAAGGTTTATTTGGGGTGGGTTTTTTTGGCTCCACGCTCCATAAAACACATTTACTCAGTCACATACAAAATACATTTATCCAGTTTCTTTAAAACAAACAAAATAACCTCTCCTCTCCATCTGGCCCCTCTCTCTGCTCCTTTCTAGCCTGGTCTGCTTCTCTATTCCTCGCAATATGGAACATGACAGGGTATTTTCAATGCTATTTTTGTCCGTTGTGTCATAGCTTATATTTAAAATAGCATTTAAATCTGCCAAGTAGTGCGGTGTTTTAAACTGCTGTCAGACTGAATTTCTCCTCCTACATACCGCAGATTTCAGCTATGACTTAAAGACAGCTGAGGGAAGCTTTTGAGGAGGGGGGGAGGTGGAGGTGGTTGGGGACCAGATTGTCTGCAGGTACGAGGACAGTCAAAGGATATTAATAGGGTAAAGGGATGCTAAAGGGGGTGGAGGAGGGACACAATCCCAAAGAAACCCAGGGAAGGTGCATACCGGAGTGAAATCACCTTCCCAAAGGAAGCTCTCGCTCGGGACAAACGGCTGCGATGGTAGGAACATGGGTTTGCACCCAGCAGCTGTGGAAATCGGGGAGTCCCTGGTCTGAAGGAGAAATGACAGAGTCCAGTCAAGTGGCATTTACTCTGCATTTGGGGTTCTCCTCGCGGGTCCCCAGAGCGGGGTCAATCGAGCCTTTAGCAAGAGCAGCCCTGAGGCAGAGCGGGGGTTGTGCTGCCTCGCTTGCATTGGGGTTTCTTCGTCATTGACTTTTTGGGACACAGCTGACATCTGGAAAGCCCTAGGACGAAGTAGTATGGTCATGGCCCATGGCCAGTGCCTGGGAAACGGCCCATTCCCCCTCCTTACGCTTGCGGGGATCTAGAAATCTGCTGGTGCCTTCATTCACCACCATTAATAAACATTGCAACCATCCCCAGCAGAGCTGAACTGGTTGCAACGACGTTAGCAGCATCAGCTCAACCTTTCTCAACCAAACCCTCAGCCAGCTCAAACATCTCTGACCCCCTCGAAGTCATCTCCCACTGGAGGAGGTGCTCCAGAAATGGGTTTTCTCTCCCATCTGAACCCAAAACGTCTTTGCTTTATAAGTTCAACCTTCAGGCCTTTACTGGAGCAATGATGTTCCCCGGGTGTCCCGTCGTCCCTTTCACATGTCCCCCTCTACCGTGGGCATATCTCAGCAGCGTGATGGGTCCCAAGTGGCCCCTCCTGACCTCCACCCCTTCGCTCTGCTCTGCCCCTGCGAGCATCCGCACTTGTGCATCCGTGTCGTAAGATGACACGCCGTGCCACCATGCTCCCGGTCACTGGCACGTGAACGGCACGGGGATGCCCAGGCTGTGCTCCCTGTCATGGCAATCACTGCCTCCCTCCTTCCCTCCCTGGCTGCTGCCAGCTCCGCTCTGCTCGGCTCAGCTGCCTGCGTGGGAATCACTGGTAGCTCAGGGAAGGCCAAGGGAGGTGGGAGCATCCCTGTGCCAGGCCTGGCACACGCGTGCCCCCACCCTGCTGCCGAGTTCAACATCTCTTCATCCCCATTTCGTTTTTGGCTGCAGCAAAGGTCTGAGCCACAGCAGCTGATGTTCAGGGGAGGTGTCCTCCTGCACCCCTCTCTGCTATCAGAGTTCCATGCACAAGGGATAGGGGGTCTCTCCCAGCCCCTCCCACAGCCCTACACCTTCCCCAGTGCCGATGAGGCCCGGCGCCGCTGGATCCTCCCCGGTGGCCGGAGGGGTGGGTGTTTCAGTGGGTCCCCCTACCCTGCAGGCACCCTCTGCTTTCCAGAGAGGGTTTGAGTTTCTTTCCCGCAGCCGTCCCGGGCACAGCACCCGCATACGGGCTTGTTTCTTGCTCCGTCTCCACCGGTGTTTCACCCTCTCCTGGGACACGTGTGCCTGCCGTTGATATCTCCTACCCATCCTCTTCTGTCAACACCGCCTGAGGAAGGGACAGATTTAATTTTTAGCAACATGTCCTCTGTGTCAATAACTCCCCCTCATCCTCTCCTGGGCGGCAGGGCTATCTGCTCGCCCATCGCCTCCTCCCTGCTTGGCAGGCAGCGTTCCCCTGCCTCTCCACTCTCTCCTTCACCATCTTCCCTTCTGCCTGGAGTTTTCCATCACTCACCCTTCTTCCCAGAAGGAGAGAGGACTCTTCCTGCAACTCCTTGCTATTTCACCCAGGGCACATCCCTGTGCCAGCCCAAAGTCCAGCTCTGCCCCCTCCTCCCCAGGCCAGGGTGGCAGAGGCATCTGCATTACACCCCGCGGTTCGCTGGGCTGAGACAAGACCAGCATCGGAATCTCTCCCTTTTGCATCACCTCGTGCCTCCGACACGATCCCATTCCCCAGCTCAGTCTGAGATAGGGCGATGCACCATGGGTGCTGGTGCCTGGTGCGGTTTGGTTATTTATTCCCCCAGAAGGCAAGGCTGGGGAAGGGGTATGGCCAGCTCCGCGATTGCATCGCGGTGCGTTAATCAGCCGCATTAAAATTCCAAGACAGCTCCTGCCAAAGTGGCTGCGTGCCGTGCAAGGTGGCTGGGAAACGCCGGGAGCCGTGACAGGCAGGCGCGCGGGCAGACAAAGAGCTCGCTCCGTCACTCCGGGTCTGCTCCGGGAGGAGAAAACCAACACACACACACATACACACACACCCCCCCTCCACGCCGCCGCGCAGCCCCACGCCGCCCAGCCATGCGGATGCCACCGGAGAGCCCCAAGCGAGCAAGCATGCAGCAGTGAGCAAGCATGCAGCAGCGAGCAGGCGTGCCAGCATCCCAGCACCAGCCGGGGGGTGCCAGGCTAGCTGGGCATCCCAGCTGAGCCCACAGGCAGCCGCAGAGATGGGTGATACCCACCACAGGGGACCGGGATGTCACAGCCATGGGGACCACCCTTCGCTCAGCCCTCAGCATCCCATCCCAGTCTGCATGGGGAGTGCGTGTCCCCATGGGGCTGCGAGCCGCCGGGGCGAGGGTCCCCCCCAGGCCTCGTGTCCCCCCTCCAAAGCCGCTGCCAGCTGTAGTAATGCATTTTGCCACAGGGTGCCACTATGGCAAAGCTGTAAGGCTGGCCGGGCCCTGCAGCCCTGTTGTATAAGCAATACCTGGCGTTACCCACCATACTCGTGGTTTTCTCCTTCCCCTCCGCTCCCATCTCCCGCCACGCTCCCCATAAGGAAACTGTGGCAAAAGCACCCCAAATATTTATCCGAAGGAGACGGTGTTGCCACCCCCTCCTGTGCCGCATGGCAGAGGGGGGGATGCCACGGTCACCTCCAGGGTGTCCTGAGAGTGACACGGGGAATGGTGGGGACCGACATGTTCCCGGTGCGATGGCATTGCTCTGTCTCCGCCAGACATGTCAGGGCGGAGAGATCCCGGAGGCTCCGCGGGACCGTCAGCGCTGTCAGTGAGCGAGGGTAATCCAGGCATCCAGGAACAATGTACCAACCCCGCTCCTCTCCTGCACTTAGGGTGCCAGGCTCTGGGCATGCAGCTCCCCGCTCACGGGGGTCTGGCTCCATTGCTGGGAAGCACACAAGGGGTCTGGTGAGGCTGCGCCCGGGGCCTTACGGGTGACACCGGTGGCCCACCCGATCCAGCCTTTCTCCAAGGATGGATGCGGCCAGCCTCGTCCTCCTGCCCATGAGCCGCCGGCAGAAAAGGGGATGCTGCAGCTGGGGCACCCCATCCTATTCCCTCCCATCCCAGGGAGACAGCGCTGGAGGAGTGAGCAGGCTGGGTCCCACACCCCGAGTTTCTTATCCCCCCACACCCTCCAGCTCCTTCCCAGTCTCTCCCCAAAGGCAAGGAGGTGCCCCGGTGTGGTTCAGCCCCGCACCCTCAGCAGCACCCCAGCAGCCGCATCCTGCACCCACGTGAGGGTGACGGCACAGCTCAGCCAAGGAAGCCAAACCAACAAGAGCTGCGCAGGATCAGGCCATTCGCATGAGAATTTTTAGGGTGAAAAGTGCTCTGCAAATGGCAGGCAGTGGGATCCTGCGTGTCGCATCTGCCACAGGCGGAGAGAGAAAGAAGCTTCGCTCCTTCCCTCGCTAATAAAGTCTGGCTGAAATGACACAGTATAATCAGTGTTTACCTGGGAGTTTACATACGGTTTGTTGTAATTATAGTTTCAATTCCTGCTTTTGCTTTTTTTTTTTTTTGATTTTTTTTTTTTCCCCCAACATCTATTTTTCAATCAGTAAAAGTAAATACTATTTTCAGCCCAATGTAATTCTTCCACTCCCGTGGCCACAAACACAGCGAGGAGAGCGATTCCATTTGCGCGCTGTGCAATTGAGCAGAGAGAGGAGCCCGGCGGCTGCAGGGCATCGGCAAAGCCGCGGCCGAGCGGGGAGCTGGGGACACTTGGATGAGCCTCCCCTCCCTCCTGCGAGTCCCCCAGGACCTCCACGCCACCTGGCAGGGCTACCTTTGCCGGTAAAAATCAGCATCAGGCCCAGATGCTGCTTCCCATCTTGTCGGCATCGTTAAAACCCTAAAGCTGCCTGGTCGGAGGCAGCGGGGAAGGGATCGGAGCCATTAGGTGCAGCATCATTTATTTCTGGGCTGGCAAAGCTTTGTTTCAGCATGGGGGTTGAGTTGGCACTAAAAGCACCGTGATCCCCCAGATTTAATTTTTCCCCCCCCTGTTTTTACAGGGGTGATTTATAACAAATGAAAGATGCCAGTATCGGGTCCCCTCCTGCACCCAACTATTGTCACAGACACACATATGCTGATTAAAACCGCCTGGCCCCCACCGGTTCCTCCTCGTCCATCCATCAGCTGCTCCGGGGACAAACTTAGACATCCCGCTTCCAGCCCACACCTCCATACATGTGGGTTTTGATGCCGTGGGTTTTAAGCCAACATTGGATGTTAATTTGATATGCACATGCATACAATAAATATCTCTCTACATAGGTATATTTGTTTATGTCGTGCCCCTAAATCCTTGTAAAAATAATTGGGAGCTGTGTCTCAAGAAGGAATTGGGTATTATTGGGATGCAGAATAAAAACATCACCCGAGAGACACGCAGAAGGTTTCTGCTCCGGTTGAACGTTTGCCGGCTACAGCCCCAAATCAGGCACCGCGTGAAGTGGGTGCCCAGGCAGAGCCGCTGCCCGAGGCTGGCGGGCGGCCGTGGGGGGGAAGCCGGGTGATGCTGTTGAGAAGGGGACCCTTGTCCTGCCCGGAGGGTCTCAGCCGCTTGGGGGAATCAACTGGAGGCCAGCAGCCCTGCCAGCACCCTCATCATCCTCATTTTGGGGTTAAAAAATAGGTGATGAGGATGCTTCCCACAGAGCCATGTCCTTGGCCTCCGCTCTCCAACATTCCCTGCTCCCTGTCAGGGAAATTATATTTTTTTACCAATCCCACACCCCAAAAGGGCTGTTTTCTCCCCAGATGCGCACGCCACCCCTTTTCCCTCTGCTAGAACATCTCAGGGACCGAAGGGGAAAATTTCAGTGCAGGTTTTTGGAGGGACCCCTGGCCCCCAAGGCCCCAGCGCGGCAGGCGGGGGAGCTGGGGCCGCGGCCGGTGCGGGAGCAGAGCGGCCCCGCGGCAGCAGGGGCTCCCTGGGCGTTTGAAGTTTGTCCGCACGGATAAACGCCTGTTCGGAAGCACGGGCGGCTTCAGCCGGTGCGTCCTGGGGAGGCTGAGTTTGGGTTTTCCTAAGGCGGGAGGAAGGTGGGTGAATATTGGCGGGGTGGGGAGAAGCATCCCTCTCCTGCTGCTGCCTGGCACTGAAAAGAAAATTAAAAACCAAGCAGTTTGAAAATAAAATAAAATAAAATTGTTTCCTCTCTTGCTTCCATGAAAAAAAACGCTTCTCACCAATTCCAAGCATGAATATATTTTCTTATTATATTTCTTAAAAGCCTACTCCACTCAACCTTTTTCCCCCCAAATTAAGAATTAGCTGGTTTAAACTCTCACCCAAAATATTTATCGCAAGGAACAAAGATGTTGGAATCATCTCCGGGGTTGGATTTCAGTTCTCCCTTTCAGGCTTTTATCTTTTCAATCCAAATTTCAGTGACAATAATCCAATTTTGATTGACATTAAAATTATTTATTGTCACATTGTAGCTGTTTAATAAATTGTGCCTGCTTTATTTTTTGGCTTATAAATACCGTATCTTTACTACTTTGGTGCTTAATTCAAGGGAAGGAGCCACTTCTGAAGGCAGGCAGCAATAGTCTTAGCCCAGACAAGATGTTAAAATGCCTTTTTACACACACGACCCTGAGGAAAGAGCCGATTCCACCTTATTACTGATTTATATATTTTAAATCTCTTTGGTTTATAAAATTTCACTTTATTTTTGAATGGTAAAATACACTCCCGTGAGCTACGTGCAAGGCGAAGGTGATTTTAATCTCCATCCGGAGAGAGAACAATTAATTTTTCAGGAGTATTTAAAAAATCAGGAAAACAATTCAGGACACTTTCATGATCCAGATTTGTGAGATTTTTCACTATTCAGGGAGTGACTTCATAAAAAAAAAAAAAGCCAAACAAAAAATCCCCAAAGCCTGGAGACATCTATTTCAGACGGCCATTAAAATCTGGGTCGCGTTGCAAACGATTTTCTTTTTTTTTTTTTTTTAATTTCCACAAATTACTGAAAGTTAAAAGAACCATCAGGCCATTTTACTGTTAAAAAAAAAAGAGAGAAAATTTTAAAAAATCTTACAAAAATGTAACCCTTTTCAGAATAAACCAAAAGCTGTCCCTCCATGCCTTGGCAGAAATATTTCCCCGGTGCCGGCGCGGCCCCTGCCTTTTCACCCTGGGTACCGGGGGGGTGTCGGGGGCTGCCAGGGATGCTGGTGCCCCAGGGATGCGCTGAGGCTGCCCCATCTCACCCTCCTGCCTGCAGCAGGCGGAGGACGGTCTTTGCCTGATGCCCTTAAAACCCATTTTTGATGGAGCCTGGGGTGGGAGATGCTTTTCCCGCTGGCAGACAAAGATCTCTGCCGAGGGAGAGTGGGTTTGTACCCGGTGCCCACGACCTCGCAAGCCAGGGCGGAGGTGCCAGGGCTCCGGGTGGTCTCGTGGGAAGAGGGAAGGCAAGGCAGGGAGCGAGGATGCTCCAGCGGGGCTCAGCCCTGGGCACCCCTCGCACCTGGTCCCCCATGCACAGCCACGCTGCCACCCCTCCCCTGCCACGTTACCCCCCAAAACTACCCTAAAGCCTAAACCCGCATCTTGCATCTACATGGGTTTGGCTTCTGCTCTGTTATTCTTGCCACTGTTTAGGGGGGGTGTTATGATCCCATGGGAGAGCCCCCGGGTATCTGGGGCAAAGGACGTGAGGTGGCTGTGGGGATGTGGACCCTCATTCAGTGCTGGGGGGGACAATGGGGCTGCCCCAGATCTCCCCATTAATCTCTTGCGCTGCCTCTCCCAGCACCGGGCAGCTGCAATGGCTCTGGCAGCCACGTTTGTTTACGGGCTGAATTTGTATTAAAATGGTTCATTATTTTCCTGACTGGCAGGTTTCCAGTGTCCGTGCTAGTTAATAATTGCAGCCAATTAAACCTTTGCAAAATATGCATTGAGGGTACAGGGTGTGGGGGGGGTGTCACAACACACGAGGGTTTCTCGCGAGCCCACGGGTGGCTCGTGCCACTGCAGAGGAGCCGCATGGTGGGGTCAGGAACGCAGCCTGGCATCGCTGCTGACCACAGGGACCTGCTGGGGATGGCCGAGTCGCCTGGGATGGGGACACTTGCAGAGCTGTCACTGCAAAGGGGTTTTGTCCCTTTACGGGGGAAAAATCTGCGGCCGGTGGTGGAAAGACCAGCAGGATCCATCCTAGCCCTGTGGGTATGCTGCCCCTCTGACCTTGCGGGTACCAAAGCTGCCCACCCCAAGCCCCAACCTGCCCAGTGGCCCTGGGGACGGGTGTCTGCAGGGTGGGCAGGCAGGGCTTTGGCTCAGCCAAGGCATCGCCCCAACCCCAGACATCCCACTACAGCTGCGAGAAGGTTTATTTTCAAAGCACAGCTCCCTCTTTTCCTGCCTTTCCGCCCATTTCCCTCCGGTGCTAGAACACCCTCCACCTCCGCAGGCCGACAGAGCGTTGCCTCCGAATCCCACCCCGATCCCACTCCAACCCCAGCCCCAGGGCTGAAATACAAGCAAATAGATGGTCCAAAACCCAGCAGGGCTGCGACTGCCCAGCTCCTTCACCTGTGACCTGCGGTGTCTTTTACAAGCCTTAAGGACCTGAGCACGTTTCTCGACCACCGCTTGAAAAGCAGCCAAAGGATAGGAATAAAGAAACGTTTATTTAGCGAACGCTCATCCTGCTCTTTGAAGCTGGGAAGCTCGGCAGAAAGGCTGGGTGTTCAGGCGGGCTGTGGCTCCGGGAAGGCTGGGGGGGGAATGTTTCTCAGATGCTAAAAATCGCTTGGAGAGATGCGGGAGCAGAAGCGCGTTCGCAGGGAGGACGGCTGACGGGGAACCACCGCCTTTCAGAAAGGCAAATAATCGCAGCCTAGGTTAGCTCTTCTGTCGAGAGAATAATTGTGCTTCTAAAGGCCCTGATATGATGAGCAGCACTGCTTTGAAATCGAAATAAATACATAAATAAATCAGGGATCTTGGACTGATTAAGGCAATTGCTTCCCTTGCTTTTGCAACCCCTTTGGGTCCTGGTTCCCAGAGCCAATTACATATTTAAAAAGTTTCTCTCCAAAAAAAAAAAAAAAAAAGAAGGACTTGCGACTCTAAAATAAAGTTTCTTTGTGGTTGCCTAATGAACAGCGAGGGCCAGGGCAGTTTACAGCTTATTAATTGGTTTTAAATGGCTCCAGCTCTGTCTCGGAGCATCTTTATGAGCTGGCCACAATGTGGCTGTGCCCTCCCGGCTGCCCCGTGCGGGGTCAGGGCACGCCGGGCACCGCTGGCCCGGGCCCCTTTGTGCAGGCGAGCAGCCAGCCCGCCTCCCCCGGGGCCTCTCCTCCTCCTCCACCCCATGGTCAGCCCTACAAAAGCCCCCCGGGACCTGCCGAGCTCCCGCCGCCTGGGCCAGGGTGTGGATGCAGCCAGGGGGGAGAGGGGCCAGGGGGACGCCGAGGATGCTCAGCCGTTAGTCCTCCAAATATAATCACAATTTCTCCAGCTCCGTGTTCCCTCCTGTAGGACTGTGGGGTGACATTTGCTCTGCCACCCACTCCTCACTTTGCCCCCCACCTTGGCACACTGTACAAAGCCTCCTTACCACCCAATTCCAGCTGATTTTTAGGCTCTGCATGGCCACAACACACCAGAGCTCAGCAGCCAGCACAAGCCCAGGGGCTGCCGGAGCGCCGCTGGGCACACCACACCTAACACCACTGTGCATCTCCAGGCACCGAGCAGGCAGAGAAAAGGCTCCATTTCTCGCCCAAAGAACACCCAGGGGGGTTAATTCAGCACAGATTTTTCTTTGCCATGAGGGTGGGGGGAAATAAATCTTTCCCCCAGCCCCAGGAGGTGCAGAAACCTCACCCCTAAGGGGAGGCAGGGCTGGAGGCATGAGCCTCCTTGGAGTTCTTCTCCCTGTAAACATGCATTATCGACAACAGAAATTATGCTGGATTGGGTTTGGGATGTAAGGAAACGCTGGTGATTATTGATATTTTCCAGAGCCACTTCCAACCCTATTCTTGGGCTCGAACGTGTTGCATGTGTCATCTCCGACGAACAGTTTTAAGCTCTAATTCAAAAAATAGCGTTATGTTTATAATACTGTATAAGGCTTTCTGCTGGCTGCACGCACGGGATTATATATGTATCGGCGTGTGGGTGCGGATGTGTGTGCAGGGATGGAATGAGACAAACAGCTCAATCTGGACCTGGTGGGGAGGCAGAGTCGCACGCGCAGCCCCGAGAAGCGCCTGGTTCCCGTCGGAACCCATTCGGTTTCTTTTCCACCCAGCCGGCAGAGCTGCCTGAACAAACACGGTATCGTTTGGACCGATCCGTGGGTAAACAGGCGGTGATGTTGTAGGTGCAGGTATACATCTGGGGGTGTGCAGGGGGGTGTATTCCACCAGCTGTTGAATGCTGGAGATGGGCTGGTGCGTGACAAGATGCCAGACGCTTTTCAGCACGTCAAATCTGTATCTCAGCGCTTTTCACGGCACAGAAAGGAAACGGTAATTAAGCGACAGGACTTAGACCGCTTCCGCGGCGGAGTCGCCGCATCCCTTTCAGCCCCGCGCACGTGTGCGCCAGCATGCCCCGCCACACCAAGGGCAGCCTCACCCCTTTTTAAACGCAATTTTTTGTACGATAATAAATTAATTATTCAGCAGAAAGAGTGTTTCCCCCATTCTGGGATTTTCCCAGTAACACCTTACTGGTCATTTCTGTCGGACTCTGCTCAGCTCTACTGGTTTTATGAAATGCTCTGGAATAATACTGGGAATAGCAGCGTGTGGGAAGGAGGGGGAAGGTTTTAACTGCATGGGGTCTTCCATCTCCAGCTCTGTTTCTATGGATATCTGAAAGGAGTTTATATTTATCCCTCCTGTTTGAGCCATGTGTGCAGTTTTGGAGGAGGAGGCTGTGAGCAGAGCCACGCCATCGGAGCTGCCGGCTCTGCTGAGCCCTGACCTTGTCAGCTCAGCAGTGAGAGCATCATCCCGATGGGCAACATCAGCCTTGTCCTTTCTCCCAAGCCAAAATGTCGCTGTGATGGGGGAAAACAGCAGGAATACTTGGGCTAGAGCTTAACACTGCAGCGAGCACTGTGTCCAGCAGGAAAGCAGCCCTCGCTGCGACACCCAGCCACTGGCCAGGGCTGTCAGGGCAGAAGCATCACTCCTGGTCCCTGGTCCCCACTCCCTCTCTGCCCTGTAAACAGCCAAATTTCCTGGAAGCGAGGGATTTTCCATCCGTCACATTGTCCTTTGCTGTCAGGAGAGGAGTCGGAGCGGCACAGCCCTGGTGCTGGGGAAAGCGCGCCGGGGCACCGGAGCAGGTAGGAGTGGGAAGGCGAGCGCGTGACTCGGCCTGGCCCCGGTGCACCAGCTCCCAGAGCATTACCGTGATGGCTCCATCATTAATTGATCAATCACAAGATGACAGTTAATTAAGTAGAAAATAAAGGTACTCTGCCCAGCCTGGCATAAGTAGGCAGCGGCATTACGATTTCTGGAGTACAAGGAGGGAAATTAAAAAGCAAAGGCGCAGCTGGAGGAATAACCCCATGGCCGGTGCCTGGGGGTGGCAGCCTGGCACGACGCTCCCTGGACCAGGATGTGCGGGCAGCCCCTGCATGCCAGCGATGGCCAGCTCTTGGCTACCCCTCCCCATCCCGAGAAGCCGGAACCCACCCGCTGCCCTCCAGGAATATCCCCCCTTGTCCAAGTGGGCCCTTCCATGCCAGCCCCAGCGCTGCTGCCCGGGCACCGGTCATGGGATGCTTGCCAACCTCCGGATCCACAAAGGGGCTTTTCCTTTAAATCCTGTTTTCCCATCTCCTGGTCCTGCCCTGTGGGCCAGGGTGGGGACAGGGAGAAAGCCAGCAAGCAAGCTTCCCTCTCCCCTCTGCCTTGTGTGCCCGGGACTGTCTCGATATGAAAAATTATGGTTTTTGTTAAAAACTATTACTAATGAGGCGTCTTTCCTGCCCTTAATTGTTGCCAAGGCGATGACCCCAGCCAGCCATCTTTAATTAACTTAGACTAGATCTCCTGAAATGAGTTCCTTGGGTAAATTGCTCACCACAGCTTTCAGGCACGGAGCCGTGTTTGCCAAGCCCACCCACTCCGGCACACCGCCACAGCCACCGGCAGAGGTGATGGCACAGGCCGGCGTGTCCCCCCCCTCTGCCTCCCCCTGCCACCACCAGGCCAGGTAACCCCAAAGCCAACGGGCAGAAACTGAGAGCAATATGGGGATGAAGGAGTGACCGATGCCTGACCACAGGGAACGGGATGAATGTGGATTTCTCTGGAAAATGTGAATTCACCCCGGCTGCTGGCTTCTCCCAGGACCGGAGCATCACGGGGGCCGTGGGACCGGCCGTGAGGCGGCTGGCGCCTCTCCAAGCGAAAATCACATTTCCTGCCTGACAGATAACGCCGGTCAAGAGAATGCCAGGACGATTCCTGAAAATGCCATAATTGTTTTAATCTGATGGCGGATAAAAGATAATGATGCTAACAATATTTAAACGTAATTATAGTTTCCTGCGGCTGTTGGGCTCTCTGAATCCTCTCCACTCAAGTGGCTTTGTTTACGAGCGGCTGCAATAAGGCAGGCCCGTTTTCCTCTTCTATTGCCTTCACACCTGCACTCCGCTGAGGCGGGGGGGTGGACATGTGCCAAGGGCATGGCTCTCTTTGGGGACCAGTGCTGGCCAGCTCTGTGCCCCCCCCCCCCCCCCCGCCCCCGCC
>VWZZ01006290.1:1283131-1294491 GCA_013399095.1 Psophia crepitans | reverse complement strand
CGGCGGGGGTCCGGCACCGCTGCGCAGGGCCGTGTCACGCCGCGGTCCCTTCGGTACGGGGGGAAGGCCGCTTCGGTGGACAGCCGGCCCCGGGAGGAGAGCCGCCCGCCGAGAGATGAATACATTTGGGCCAACCTTCCAGAGGGCTTTCCCAAAAAATACCCCAAAACTTGGTTGGTTGGGTTTAGGGTGGTGGTGTGGGGTTGGGTTTTTTTTTTAGGGGGGGGGACCGAGTGCCTCAGAGCTGTGTTTTAATTTGGCTGCGCCTCACTGCATCATGACTGAAAAGCAGGCCCTGTTTATACTGCTGCTGGGCACGAAGCTGCTTTTTAGGTGTAAAGTAGATCGGAAAGGGAAATTATGCTCTGAAGAACAGTATTAATAAAGCATTGCTGAAGTCTGGATTGTTTCCCAGCACTGGTGCTTATTTTAGATTGGACAATAAACTGGCAGCAAGGTTTTTTGGTTGATGTGCTGGCCAACGCCTTGTTTGCGAAACCTACAGTATAATTTAGAAATTCTTTGAGAACATCATCAATTACATACTTATTAAACTACCTTAAAGTTTATAATTCTTACAAAACAAATTCATTGCACGTTAGCCCAAAGTTTAGTTAATGTTAAAACTTAAGAAATTCTGCTGATGTTTAATGTACTGCTTCCCTACAGCACAGCAAGTACTTTCTAAAATTGCAACAGGAAGATTAAGACAGTAGAAACTGAGGTATGGGGGGAATCAGACAAACGAAACTGCTGCGATAGCTTTAGAATTAGCCCTTAGGATAGTCATAATGTCAGAAAGCTAATTAAGCCAGTGGCTCAATTAACAATGAAAAAAATGTAGATTTAAGATTTTATTTGCTTAGTAATAATCCTAGAACCTTTTATTTCAAAGGAGTCCAGGAAAATACTTGTTTTAGCAACTTCTTGTTTTCAGCTTCTTGACAACATGTCCAGATGTCTTAAAATCTCAAAGCAAATTCCTGACCCAGTTCTACTGCTGGAAGGGAAAAGATGTTTAGGCAATATAACCAGAGCCAGCAGCTTTAAAACACAGGCTTGAGGACCATTGCTGCTTTTATTTGGGGCTGGTTTGTTTGGGTTTTTTTGGTGGGTATGTGTGTTTTAAATCTGTGCTAGGGTTTAGAAAGAAAAGTAACAGCAACAACTGAGGCTTCAGTTGAAGCACAGTGATGGGAGCAGGTGTCTCCATTTCAAGTGACAGTTCAAAACCCACCCTGCTCTCACTTCCCCATTTCTGCTCTGTCTTCCTCTCACTTGATACAAATATCTTTAACAACCACCATCCTTCCTAGACAAGCACGCTGTATTAGCAACTCCTCTGAGGTATTTTTTCCTCCAACAACTGTTAAAAGAACTGAAACTTGTAATAAGCCTAAAATAGGACTATCCTTTTCTTTTTAAAAGCCTTCTCCTCTAAAGATGATTTGGTTGTATTTGACAGCAGAAGCTTTTAGTGTTTCTGAAGGGGTGAGATAACTGTAGCACCTCCCCCTCAGTACCTGGGTCTGTTCTGTCCCTAATATCATTATTTTGGGCAACTGTTTCACTGAGCAGTTAGGAGTAGACTTAAGTCTCAAACCCAAGTTCCTTTATTTCAGAAGTAAGGGGTAAATGTCTAATTTAGACAAGGGAAGAAGATCCAAGCGCTGGGATGAAACATCAGGGTGGTTTATTGTTTACCTAGCACCCACCAACCCAGTCCTTTTTCTGTTGCTATAATGAACCAGGATAGCCCTACCCTAACAGTGCTTTAGTGCAGCACTGAGGATCAGCGATGAAAAGAACCACGCAAGAATACCACCACAAGATCTTAAGTTTTTACTTCACCATCAGTTTTCCAACAACAAAAAAATTTGTTTTAAAAAATCACTTCCACAGCACACTGTAAGAATGTCACATGTAGCAACACTATATTCTGCTTGATAAAGAGCATCAGAAATAGCAATCGGAGTTAAAAAGAAGTTGATCAGAATTAATTTCTTAATTCCAAGCTACCCCACCCCCATCAGTTCATCTTTAAATATGGTGTTTTGGACAGAAGCATTGCTAGATTTTTAAAACTTGCTAAAATATAGAGACTGACATTAAGGATAAAAGCATGAGAAAAAGACAACTTGGAGTATCCTTTTTGCACTTGTAAGCAAAAAGCTTTGTTTAAAAATAGTGACCAATATTTAATTTTCATAATTTATGATTATCATCAGACTAAGCGTGATGCTCTACCCAGAACTTCAGGATCATTATACAGTTTTGGGTTTTTTGGTTGTTGCTTCCACTGAGTTCTTGGAACCACCTGTATATTAGTGAAGCTAACTGAACTTACTTTTTGTTACACAACATTGATGCAGCCCTCAGGATTTCCTGGCACATCACCAAAGAAGTCCTCTGCTGTTTGGATTCAAATCTGTTTCTCATGTAATACCCAATTGTATTTACAGAGATAGCTGAGCCACATTCCATGTGCTTCAAATGAAAAGGTCCAGACTTTTGCATACATAAAAGACATTGGTTTGTTAAATTAACATTTTCATATGACTGCAGTGCATAGTTTGACTTTTCATTTTGCCCTTGGTGGAGAAGGTTGAAAGGTCTTTTAATTAGTTTTTCAAATAGCAATGGGGCAGGGGGGAAGCAAGAGGGACTCTCCTAGTGTGCTTTCCCACTAAATACTTTAGAGGCTCTAGATGATTATTTGTTTGGTTTTGTTGTTTTTTGGATTATTTTTTTTAAACTAAAACATATAAGCTCTGAATCATGCAAAATATGACCACCTCAGCTACATTACTCTAATGTAACTGGGCGATGGGTGAAGTTGTCAGACCATCCAAAGAGGTAGTGACAGTCCATTCTCACAGTGCCAGCCTGATGTGTAGGCTAAGTTAAAAAAACCACCAAGGCATCACCGTATACTTGCTGTGTTTTCCATTTTGGTATTCCCAGGCAACCACTCTCCCTTGACATTGGTAGTTGACAGTTACCACTGCACCAACATAGGCAGAAGCAGTAAATTTGTGTTTCATTTCGTTAGCAGCTATGCACTCAGCGCTATTCGTCATATATAGGTGGGTCTCCATCGCTTGAAAACATTGACAGTTTCTTTCCATGATTCTGCACGTGATCTTCATTCATCTTCTCCAGCGCTTCAATCTAGAGAGCCAAAAATAAAGCCATGCTGAAGTCAAAGCCACGCCTTCACCAGAATGTTTCTAAACAGCGTTAAAAGGTAGCACTAGATGACTGACCAGATATGTACAGTATTCCTACTTCAGTGGTTCTGTCACCTGTACGAGAGCAATGTATTTTGGAAGTACAGCTTCAAACATCAGTTCTCAACAAGTTCCTGAATGAGCAGCACTCCTTCACAGTTCCATGCTATGTAACCAAAATGCAGGAGTTGCAGGGAGGACTGGATGATTCTTAATACTTCAGCTGTATTCCCCAAGTACAGAAGTGTCCCTTTCTCTAACTCTAAACACCTCTACTGGAACTCAGCCAATCCATCAGCATTGGAGAAAGTCCAATACCAAGATTACAAATCCACTGCAACCATCTTTAACAGTGGAAACTGAAGACAGTTACACTTCCATGGTTTGTGCAATCAAAGTAACAGAGCACAGTAGCTTATTTTGATCTTCAGACTGTTATGTTTGGATTACTTCCTCTAGCAACTGAAGTCAGCACCTCAAGTTTAAGGATGGGCAGCTCAAATATACCGTTCCCATAAAGGGAAATAAGTCTCCCATAAAACTTATAAGCACAAAAGATAAAATAAAAACAACAACAACAAACCCCCCCAACCCCCCAATGCTCACAACAGTCAGTGAGAGAATTAAGTTTTCACTTGATTAACTGACAGATAAGGACCATGGAACGGTGACATTGCATTCCCTTTATCCCTTCCTCACTTTAAGGACTACCCCAGGAGTTAACTAGTTTCAAGCTCCCACATACTACATGCTGGACTAGCATAAACCAACACTGTCATTAAGAATCCAAGTAATTAGTAAATATGGAATGTTTGACAATGTGTTTCTGTAAGTGTTTGTTATGAGGATGCACACCTTGCCAAAATTTGAAAATTAAAAGCCAAAAGGTGACCAAAGATTCCTAGTCCATATTTATATTAGCATGACTTTAGGCTTCAAAACTGAAAATGCTAGCCTAAATTTTAAATTCAATTAAGTTAGATTCCAAAACATGAAAAACAGGCAGTAGAACAATTCTTATTTTTAGCCCAGTTCTCCTTTCTCTGCGCAACCTTTAACGTATGTAAGGAATGATAACAAAGCTAGCCTTTAATCTAAAACAGATCACTAACTTTCCTCAACACCAAAAGCAGCAGTTATGAAGCCTTTTATATTTGGGAGCAGGAAGGCGGGGGGGGGGGAAGTCTGTCAACCTCAGTTTCTGAAAACATTTGTACTAGGTTAAAATAATAAAGTTTTGAAAGAGATGCAGAATGATTGCTGAAATTATACTCACGCACGCTAATCATACAAACTAAATGTGGAAAGTTAAGGTTATTACAACAGCTACTATAGCCAACCAAATTAAAACGTTCGACACAGCAAGCTATACCTCTGCTTGGAAGTCTACTTCATTGTCAGCTGTAATATTTAAACCTGAGACAGCATTGAAGAGTTCACGCTCATTAAGTGCTTCTGCCACACCTCCTTTCTGGAAGAACTAGTCAATATAAAAAGCACACGTTAGACACTACTACACAAACCAGAATATTCATTTTCCTTCCCAAAGTTTTAATTGCAATATTTAGTCAAAATGAAATTTTTGCTTTTGTTGACCTACAGATAAAAAAATAACTGAAAGAAGTTCTAAGTTCCAGTGGTACAGTTTTACTCTTCAACACTTTTTTCGCTTTGTGAAAACAAAAAACCACCATCAGTACAGACAATACCCAAGAGTAATCTTGGTGCTGATCTTTTTTTAGTGTTGCATTGGTAGATTTTTTTTTTGTTAGCTCTGAATTGGTCTGATGCTGTTTTATCTTGAAAAACATTCAGCATTACAGAGGATTAATGAGATGAAGTGGTCCTACCTGTGAAACATTCCTACAGTCTCTGAACAAAAACTCGAGTCCATGAGGATGGGTTGGCTCCACAGACTGACTGACATCAATAAGCCAGACCTGTGGTCACAGAGAGGGGGCAATTCACTTTGTATTAACGTTTCACATTAGAGGAAACCTTTCCTTCCCGCATTAAGAACATGCTCACCTTCCCATCGTGCCAAAGCATGTTATATTCACTCAGATCTGCATGGACCAGGTTACATTCCTTATACAACTGTTGCATCATCTGCAAGGAAGCAAATTAATGAATGATTGAAGTGTGCTACACTCCAAAAAAAGGTATCATTTGCATTACTATAACAAAACAGAGCCTTTCTCCAATCACGCACCTGATTTACATTATTTTCTTCCCCAAGTATTCAATAAAGTTTCATACAGGGAAGACAATCTGTCTGGTAAACTCGCATCAGCTCCGCCAGCCAGTCCAAGTGCATCAGACAGGTAAACACGTTCTCTGAATACACCTGTCACTCTCACCCCTATCACGCAGGAAAGGAGTCTCAGTTTTATTCACTGAATCCTAACTAGTATGCATATTCACTTAAAACATACTTGTGTTTAAGTGAATTTTAATCTGGTCTCAAGATTTAAGGCACAGGCCATTCATATTATCAAGCTGTTGGGTTGGCTGGTGGTTGTGTTTTTTTAATGTCTATAGGAAGCTAGAAGTGAGTGGACAGTTAGCAAATACATGTTTAAACCAATTACAGGAGGTAATAGGAAAGTAAAGTATCCACCATGCAATATTCTAATTCATTCTCTGATTTCTAGATTTGTTAAAAAGGAGGGTGGGGAGGGGCTTTTCCGCTGGAGAGTGTTTTCACATTGTAAATTAAGCATTCAGTAAACCCAGAAAGACTTCAGAGCACTTTCTAAACCACATACTGCTTCTATAAAAGAAGTACTTGCCCGTAATTTCTCTGCTGCTAAATATCTGTTTGTCATTAAGTTCCAGCATGTTTTCTACTCAAATTAAGATTCGATATTTTGTTTTAGCACATAGTTTCTTATTTACTCTAAGTCACACATTAAACAGCAGCAAAATAAGCCTTTGGACTCCCTATCTTGAAAGTGGTGCAAGCATCCTGAGAAGTAAATAAATGCTGATTTGTCCTTTAAATTATTCCCCTAAAAGAAAACACAACCCAGAACTGGAGGAGAAGTCAGCATTGTCTTACATTAAGAATCTGATAGTAGGCCTTTTTCATATCTTCACTACTAAGTGTAACATCCTTCAGTTTAGGAGCTGGGACTTGGTCCTGGCCAATGAAAGACATAACCAAGACGTGTTTCTTAAGCATAACCACTTGAGGACAAGGAATTCCTGCATTTTGCATTCTGTGGATCAGAAAATAGGTACTGATTAAGAAAAGCAAAACAAAACACCCCAATCCCTACAGTTCTAGTCCCTGCCTTCTCACTTCCAATCTTAGAGAGCTGTGTGTGAGAAACTTGATCCAGAGTCAAAGTCTTTGAAACAGACCAAACTGAAAAAACTGAATAGATATATACTTCACATTCAGATATTAAAGTCATAAGTAGGTCTAAAAATGCTCACTGAAAATTAATTACTTGTACACCCAGGGCCTATTAATTTCATTGGCTTGTAAATTCTGCTGCCAAATCACTGAAGATGCTGACAATTCATTAAATGTAAGAAACGAGAGGTTTATTCAGTCTGTGCCAGGTTGTATACTGTATAACCTAAAAATCAAATCTGAACTTCGACCCAAATGTAGGGTAACTTCCTCAAACAGACAACTGAAACTGACAGGCATTTGGCAATTATTTTTTTTTTCGTTACCTTGTCAAGTTATGCATTTCTTTCTCAGCCCACATACGAATAATCTTTCGTGGATTCAATTTACTGAAGCGGTCTTTAAATCTGTAGTCATCCTTAATGTATTTGTCACGGTTCTTGAATTCATTAAGAGTTGTTTTAAACACTTTGATGGCACATTCCGGAGGTATAACTTTATCTTCAGTTGCACTTGAGGTAGAAAAAGTCAAATATATAACAAAGTTAACTATTCACACTTTTACAAGAAATGCATGAGTTTGTTGGGCTTTTTCATTTTTTAAAACATTGCAAGATACAGCCATTTTTAACATAAGAGAGGAAAAGGTTTGATTTTCTATCAAATTTGGAAGCAAATTCAAGTTAAGTTTAGAAGAGTTCTGTGACTAAGCTTATATAGAATGTTTGGGTTTTGGCATTTTGATAACATGTTGCTTACTGAATAGGTTCCATCTCCATATTTCTTAGTATATCACTTATATGTCCTAGCTAATAACAGCCCTGTTAAGGGATGTACTTGCTTCAAGAAGTTACCAAGTCAAAAAAGTCTTGCATCATAACAATAACGGTAGCTTTACAGTGTTTTGTTAAACACCACAAACATATTGCCTATCGACTAATACTAAGCAAAAGAACGCTCCTGAACATCATTCGGGCAAAGGTCAATTAAAAAAAAAAGCCAACACAAAAGCAGCATCTTTTCTCCCCACCCCCCAACTCACCTCTCTTCGACATCTCTAAATAGGTTACCTGTATTTGGGTTTTATTAGTTCTTTCTTAACTCACTTTAAACTAGTGGTGTTTCAATGCACTACAGTCACTGCTGACATACTACAATCCTTCCAGCATGGTAGTCTTTAAAGCTGGACTCTTGCATGACTTGCAAAGTGAACAGCACCCCAACACTATTCCCAAGGTAAACAACCAGCACCTCCACTGAACTGCAGGAGTGGAGCTGGTAAAACAGCAAGCTGCAGTGGATTTGTCCCCATTCATTACATGGTCTTCAAAGAAGAAACTGGGGATTTTTTCCACTTTATGGTCGGTATTATCTGTTTTTTTCAGATTTTATTATTATCTGCATATACATGAATATAAACTTTAAGTCCTGGAATGAAAAAAAGCACAGGTTGTTTCAGTATTTTTGGGGTTTCTGCTTTTTAAGCTATTTCTGGTACTTAAACCTGTTGTAACACACAATATACTTACTTTCCTCCGTAGGCATGAAAAACAACAGATTCTTTTCCTGTGCTGATGCAGCCCGTGATGGTCTCCAGCATCCCAGCATTGACCATCTTGTACAGAAGTAAACGCGTTTTAGGATCCACTGCTTTCTCCTACAGGTCAGAAATCAATACTCAGCTCATTAAAATAATTCCTCGCTTTACTGTGGGTTAGAGTATTTATATACTGCAAGTGTTCAACTAGGCCAAAAGAATAAAGTATTAAGAGCATTCTTTCAACTGACAGAGAGAAAAAAACAACCTCAAATCAAACAAACAGATGAAGCAAAGCCAAACTGCTCCAGCACTGTCACCTTTAGTCCTTAAGATTTCATACTCTGGTAACTTGTCAGCTGGGTAGCACATACGGTATTTTATCAATTACAGACAAAGTACATAGTGTGGTTCACAGTCACTTTCTATAGTGTTTTCAAGAAGTCTTTACAAATCACAAATCAAAATATCCCAAATATTATATTCATTTTATATCAGTAACAATAAAATAAAGCAAAACACCCAAATTAAGAAGTCCACAGCAGGAATTACCAGAGGCCTTGCTCTAAAATCACCCTGACTTCCTGAATTAAGTCAAAGTTCATTTGGTCACCTCATCCTCCTGAAACTTGCTATGAAGACATATTTGGAGTCACGTGATTCAGCTGCAGAGGATTAGTCCTCTGGATGGTTTCTATAAATACTTTCTAGGCTGTTTATTCATTGTAACTGATTAAGAGACAAGTCTGGACAAACAGGAAAAAAATGGAAGCTGCTTGCTCTTATTTTGATACAGCTCTCACAATAACGCAGCTCAAATAAACACAGCTTTTTTTCTAGTGGGAGCTGGCTGATACCATCTCCTTCAGCAATGTTAACATAACATTGCTTAACTGTTTGACTAAATATCAAATGTTTCAAAGAATTACCAAAACAGTGTTCAGCTGTTCAATAAGATAAAAAGTACAGAGAGAGACTTTATTAAAAACATACAGCAGTGGAGTGCTCCTTCTTTTCATGGAGCCTTGCACTTCGACGTTCCTCAGAGTAGGCATGCTGCTTTAAGGCATTGAAGACTTGATTTGACAGCTTTAAGTCCATCCCAATTCCATCCCCAACTTGGAATTCAGGTGCAAACTACAAGTGGAAATAACAGAAATTTAAACATTGTTACTAGCAGACACCAGAAGTTGGCACAGCAGAAATCCCTCATTCTGATTTGCAAAAACCTAGGCTAGATTAAGATCTATGTGAAGCCCACTTTGTGTAATATTGTCACTAAGTTACAAAAAACCTATTGCTCTAAACTCTGAACTCAAAGCTCTGCCCACATCGATATGAGATTACCTAATATCCTGTAAAAATAGCACTTGCAGCATTTCCATATTTGCAGAAGTTGTACCAGTTACATTAAAGAAAACAGAAGGTGCATGCTATGGATAAATAGACTGAAAAGCTGCAAGTCAAACATCAGACTAAAAATAAGTTACTTGGCTCATCAGGCGAAATTAATTTTACTTAAAATTTAGGTTACACAATAGTTCTGCTTTTCAAAAATAGCCTTGGTGTTTTATTTGCCTGTGTACAAAACTTGCTGATAGTTTTGTTTTGCCAAAACTGTTCTGTGCAAATTCTTGAATCACGGTCATAGCGAACTACTATTAAATAAACTATTATTAAACAAAACCTGCACAACTCAAATTGCCAATTTGAATAACTAATCCAGACACTGCATTGCTTTAATCTGATGAAAAAAACCCCAAAAATAAGATTTAAAAAATCAGCACCGTGTACAATAGCACAGACAGACAAGCATTAGTTCTTTGGTTGAATTACAGCATTCCAGTCTTAGACACAAAATAAGTTTTCACTTACATTTTCCATGCGAGCAGTGTTCTTTCTTCCACATACCACTTCATCGTGTTTAGTAGTAATGTCTTTTCCTTTTCCTATGAAGCCTTTTCTCGGTGTAGTTGTAGGTTTATCTGCCAGCAGTGACAAAAATAAATCTAACTTAACATCTAAACAAACATAACTAATGCTCATAGAGGTTCCACAATGCCCACAAAAGTAACCTGATTTTATTTATTAAAGAGAATAAAATACTTCAGTTGTATGAACGTAATGCAATTGTCTCCTATGCTAAAGATGACAGCTTCCTTTGCTATCTTATGACCGACTTCTGTCTTCTCTGGGGTGTCAGACATACTTTTGGCATGTTAAAGACATGGATATTCAGTATCGTGTGCAGATGCCTCTAGCCAAATGTAGATGACAGATACACATATCCCACGATACTTTCCATGTACAATAGTTATTTTGCCAGATTCAGCCACTGAAGCCAATATACTGGCAGAGAGAAGCCTGAAGTTACCTGCCCAACTTTCTGCAGAACACCTCCCAATTAGGTGACCTGATTTTACATACATGCATTCAAAAAACCCCAAAACCCTAGTTTAACTATGTCATATTCACAGGTCCATTAACTGAAGAAATTGTATTGTTTAAAACTGCCACATACCTGCTCTATAAGGATCATGACGAGTATCCTGCCAATCAACCTCATCTTCCGAGCTGTCACTGTCATAGGGATGTACCTTCCGATAATTTTCAAAGGATATGGAGACTTGAGAAACAAAACAAACAAGGACGTCTGTGATTACCAGGGATTTGCTACTTCCTTGCAGCTCTGTCAACTTAAGCAGAGCACCAAGAACACCTCCAAAGCAAGAATGTATTTCTTCTGATAAGCATACCTTTGCTATCTCCATTGATCTTCTTCTCTTCACGCCGAAGCTGTGCATCGTATTCCCTGTCAAATTCCATCTGCAGCATCTGAGCAAGCATTAGGTCACTAGAAGTGTCAATGTTTTCTCCTGTAATAAATGGCCCTTCAGCAGCACTATGTAAAATGAAAACAGAAATTTAAAAAATTAAACACATTAATCTAAACAGAAACACTTTATACCATTTCATCTCTCTGTATAGAAGACCTCATACAGAGCTGCACAGAAGCTAATGGATCTCAACTGTCCACCCCCACCTCCAAGACAACACTAAGTATTAATAGAGCATGACTTAATTTATCTTTGCCACTCCTTTACAATGCAAATATTACTTAAACTTTTACTTATTTACCATTTAGTGAGAAGCATGAGGCTCTATTTTTAGGATGCCCTTCATGAAACTGAAAAAAGGCATACATGGGGGGGGGGGGGGGGGGGGGGGGGGG
>VWZZ01006290.1:1251519-1277267 GCA_013399095.1 Psophia crepitans | reverse complement strand
TGCTTCACCAACAAGGTGAGGGCGGGCGCGGAGCCACCGCGGTCTCGGAGGCGGCGGGAGCGGGGGGCCGCCCCTGAGGGGGCGAGGTAAGTGCAGGGACCCAGGAGGAGGAGGAGGAGGAGAGATGGTGGCCTCTGCCTGCCCTGCCCTGCCTTGGGCGAGCCCCTCCGGGAGGAGGGCTGCCTCACGGGTGAAAACCCCCCGGGTATTTCAGCTTGGTGCCCCCCCGCCGCCCATCGCCGTGTCCGCTCCTAACTGAGGAGGCGACTGGCTGCTTCCACTCATCGCGTTTTCCTCGGCGTGCCCTGGCCTTACCTTCCCATGACGTCTATGTTTGACTAACGGCATCCTTCAGAGAGCAAAGAGGTGACATCGTGTTACGGGGTGAACGCAGCGTTTGTCACAGAGCCAGGACGTGCGCTGCTGTGGAAGCGTCGGTGATGCTGGCGCTGGTTTATTGCTGGGTATCCAGCGGCTGCGCGGTGCGGTCACTCCCAGAAGGGCTGTTAGCTGGAACCGTAATGCCAAGTATCCAAGGGAAGAAATCTGAAATATTCAGAGCGTTATGGTGGTAGCGAAACAAATATTGATTTCTGCGGACCCTTCGACAGTTTAATTAACCTGCAAATTAAGGACAAGAAGTCTGGTTTCCAGTCCGGCTTAATTGCCTCTTGGTGTTGCTGAAATGCCTAAGGCGGAGTAGGCTGAAGGTGGCCACACCGTGAGTAAAACCATGTAGTTTAAACATAGTTTGAAGTAGTTTGTTCGCTGTGGGTATAAGAGACAGAGCAACAACTCCTCGCTGTCCGATTTGTTAGAGAACGTGTCTGTGTTTCTGGCGCAGATTTCTGAAATACGTTTTTGAAGCAGCCAGGGTATGGATTTCCAGAGGGAGAGGTAGAGAGAAGCAGCATTTTGGAAGTGAAAATGAAATCTCAGCATCAGCCACTGGTTTCTGTTTCAAAATACGCTTGCCGTTAAGGATGCCCAGAAGCAGACTGAAGACCAGATGTGAAGACTGAAGACCAGAGATAATACACTTGATTTGACAGACTGCTAGAAGCAGTGATGAGTTAAACAGAAAAGGGCTAGAAGAGCTGCCAGATTGCATCATGCATTGGAAAAGGTGCTCGACTTAACTATACCTGAGAGGAAGACTTTGACGTGAATGTACCTGAATGTAGGTTTTAGTGCAATAAAGTTAAAAATGACCAGAATATAGACCTTTCAGTTGTTGCAGGCGGTGTGTAACTGCAGGTGGGGATACGGGCACGTGCAGGTATCTTGTCCTGATGTAAAACCCACATGGCATTTCAGACAAGCGTGTGTGTAACACGGCCCTTTGTGAATCAACATGCCCTATCTCTGTACAGCGATGCCAGCTTCTTAGCCATACACCCCGCTAAAAACTGGACCTTGCAAAGTGCTCGGCACCGTTTCCTCTCTCTTGAAAGCTTTCAGCTTCTCCTTTTGCCATTGATGACTTCTGCTGTCTCCTGGAAGGAATGGCAGGTATCTTCCCTCTGAGGAAGCTTCAGTCGTTCTTCTCCGCTGCAGAAATAGTATTTATATACTTCATTGTGGGAAGTTGTTAGATCCTGATAGAAACATCAAAAGGTGTATTTCTGCTTCATATTTGTGTGTACACGTATAGTGGGAAAAGACACTAGCATCCATACGCGCAGACCCTGACAAAGCATCCTGAAGCAATGACACAGAGGCTTTGCTTTCCCCCCCCATATATTACATCTCCAAAGAGCTTTATGGACTTTTTAATATTTTACACAAAATGATGTGTGAATGGAATGTTAGGTCTGTAAGAATAAGTCAGCAGGAGACAATTATGTTAAGATTATTGGTCTTGATTCTACCAAGGGTTGCTTCCGAGGTATGATATGATTTTAATTGGTAAGTGCTTGTGTCTTTTTGTTCCTGTTAATTCTTTTCCCATTTAGTGTGATGCATGGAGTGTGCTCAGACAGTGAAAGAGCAGTTCAGAAGGTAGCCTTCTCTCCATCATTCAGTGTGTCCGCTCCACACCTCATGTACTTTAGTGTCTGCCACCTTCCACAGTGACTGGCACAGCATCAAGCTGTTCTGACATGGGAAGAGAAATTACTGATTTTTTTTTTCTCCATTTGTCTTTTTATTCTTCTTTATTTTGGTAGAAACTTTTTGTGTTTTGTTGCTCTCATGATTGTTTGTTAATGTTATAAGCTGTAGGTGTTTGATGTCCATTAATTTAGTATTTGTTTTCCAGTATGTGCTGTCTGTCCTGAAATTTACCTACCCTACCCTTTTTCAAGGGTAAGTACCATTTTAAGAATACAGTTCTTTAAAAAACTAATAATCAGTAAATGTCTTGCTGTTCCATGCTGAAGCTAACTTTAGTACCTCTTATCATTACTGGCTTTTGCTGTCTAAAGAACATACTTCATGAAGCCTTAGTAAAGCATTCATTAATTTGTCCTGGTTAACTTTTAAACATCATGGTGGTGATGTAATTAAGATATATAGACTCCATTGCTTCTCATTTTTCTGAAGGTCTTACACTTCAGCATAGAAAAGTAGCAATTACAGTACAGCCTCTCTTCTTTGGAAATGTCACTCATGGATAATGGGCAGTTGTGGTGTATTCTTTCACTATGCTAATGAAAACCAACCTTAAACCCGTCTTTGGGCGTACACAAATACCATGTAGCTTATTTTCACGCTTAGCCTTTGGTGTAATTCTGCATCACAAGTCACTATCATATCTTAACGACTGTAATGAGAAATTTAATGTTTTGTCAAGTATCCATATATACCATCAGGACTGTTAAAAATTGTGAGATGTTTAGTGAAAACCTGGCCTCTTAGAGTGAAGACTTTCCTCATTTGTTCTTTTGAAATAATGGCAAAATCTGCAGACACTGGGCATCTCTAATTCCTTTATTGTTGCTTAGCAAGGCTCATTTTTTTTGCCTGTCTTGCAGGCCCAGGACTGCAATCAGCTCTAGGAATAATTGCCTTGGGGATCTCCTTTTTCTCTTTCTTTTTTTTTTTTTTTTTTTGTGTGTGTGTACTCAGCTCTTGAAGATGCAACAAATGCTTTCTTCAATTCTGACACACACACAGACTGCCTCTTGAACAAGACTTTTACCATATGGAGGAAGGGTTTTATATGTATGTATGTACATAAAAGTACAAATGTGGTAAACCAGCAGTAAAAAAAACATATTTCAATGACAGGCAACTGCCTTATGGTACCTATATTATCACAGTTATTTCCTTTTTCTATTATTTGGAAATGAATCTCAGCCACTTAATTTTTTTTTTGCCATAAGTTGTGGCTTTTACAGGTGACCTTTCCTTGAAAATTAAGTGGCTCAGATGCACTTTCATTTAGAGTGTTATTCTCTGTTCATGCTGTTACTATTTGTTGTCATTGTTTTTGTTCCCTGTATAATCTAAGACTATATTGCATAGTGCTAAGGATCTGGAGCTGTTGCTAATTTCAGCTTCAGTCCTTAAAACCTGAGATGAGAGGAAATTTTCTAGAATAAAGTTGATGGTAATTCATTGCTGGCTTGCAATAGGGCATGGTCAAGCCTGCAGCAAACATCAGGAATACCTGGTTTTAAAGCTCTCTCATGCTCATTTAAAAAAAGGTGAAATGAGCTGTGATAGTAGCATTGACTATTCATTGTACCCATGTGGACAATGAGCTCGCTCTTCTCTGATACTGTCCAACTGTATGTAGTACTGCACAGAGTGAATATTTGCTTATTTGTGTATGTGTGAGAGAGTTTTTGAATAATTGCTTAAATGCGTTGCAATGAATGGGGATAATACATCACCTTTATACCTGCTACATGTGTTAATGTGATTTAACACTGTGGTACAGTATCTCTGAATTATGTTAGACATTCAAGGATTTTCACCGAGGAAACATGAAATACCTTTCTGAAAACCATTTTCGTCCAGGAAACATGAAACACCTCTCTGAAAACTGCTAGCTTAAGAAAGAAAGAAGCTAATAACTTATTTTAAAGCTTAAAAAAGAAGTGTGCATCATTACTAATTTTAAGTTATCTGTAAGCATTTCTAAGGCCTCACATACTATTTCCATAACAGACTAAGGAATGCCTTTATTGTAGGATAAGTCATTAGACAGTTAAGTCGGTGCAGACTGTATGGAATTGTTATATACCTCTTCAATGAGAAAACCGCAGTATTGTGGTTTATATCCAAGGTTATCTGGCTGTAAAGGTGTTTTCTCTAGAGGCTCTGAACCGGAGGCTCATGCAGCATAATGATGTTATTGTTGATGACACTTCACTTGGTGCTGAGTTTGAGGGAGTTTGCAATCTAAGCCCAGCATGAATAACCATGGGAAATCCTAGAGCTAATGTTTGAAACTACTAGGACTACGCACGCCATCCTTGGGGCCAATTACTTCAGCTGGAGAGAGTCTTTGAATCCTGAAATCATGTTTATTTGTTCTGACAATAACAGTTTATGTATGGAAAGATACTAATCTCTTGTCACAAACCTTGCCTCACTTGCATCCTCAGATCATCATAGCTGTAACATCGCTATTATTATTGTAAACCTTATGTGGGAAGAGATGATAAAATGGGATTTCAGTAACATGACTAAGGTAATTGTGGTAGGTGGTAATTTACAAAATGTTTGAAACAGGAGGTTTAGAAAACTTGGAGGAAATAAAGGTCCATAAAAATGAAAGCTTCAAAGAGGAATAGTGGCATCCCTGGAAACCTAGAGAAACAGTAGATAACTAGAGTCACAGGTGTGCTGTGAGAATTTTGTGGATTCTAAGGTCATGGTCCACGTGGTTAAAAAGGAAAAACAATTCACAGGTGCTGTTTTGTTTCTGTTTCAGGTGGCAGACATTAGTGGGTGGACTTCTGCTTCACGTCTCCTGGAAGCTGGGCTGGGTGGAGATAAACTTGTGTTCAAGGTACTGTGGGGTTTTCAGTATCTGCTAAGTACTTATTTTCTGTAGGTGGGTTATGGCATAGTTAAGTGGGCTGTGGAAGCTACTAACTTGCTAAAATACAAGTTGGGGGGGGTGTTTGTGTTCTGCTTCACAGGTGTAGGAGAGATCTTCTGTTTTAGTCTAATGAATGTTCAGTGACACACACTTCCAACTGATTACTAATATGAAGTGGATTCAATTTAACAATCAAAAAAGCATGGTTGTTAGTGAAAACATTAAGGATAACTTACCCAACCATCTGTCCACATCTCTTCTCTGGTTTATTTTATAGTGTTATAAGAGAAGCCTTGGTAATGGTAGTTACCACATATTTCCCCAAAACCTCAGTGCAGTGAAGTCCACAAATGCAGTGTGCCTTTTTCTCTCAGAGGGGTGTCCCATAAATGGGAATCATTCACTCTTGCCTAACTCAGCATTTATAACTGCACTGCAAGAGCAGCCATTGCAGTGCGGGATTGATATAATAATCAACCTCCAAATTAAAACGTGCTTTGTCGACAAAGATCATCTGCTTGAACTGAGTGTGACAGCAACTCAGAAGAGTCATCCAGCATACTGAACTCTGCTCAGGTGGATCCATTCTGCGGCATGGGATATGGCATATATTTTTTTAATTTCGAAAAATGTTATGATTTAGAAGATGAATGCCCACAGCAATTGTTCAGTCTCCATGTCAGGAGATACTAAAAACTTTACTGGATAACGTCCTGAGAAACGTGACTTGACTCTAATGCTGATGGTTTTTGGACTAAATGACTGCCGGACTTCCCTTGTAATGTAACTTTTTTCAGTGATTCTGTATTAGCAAGTTACAACTGATGAATTTGCTGTTCGTGATTCAAGCAGTTGTTTTGCAAGAGTGAATCTCCTCATTTGGAATGAAATCCTGTGTGTATGTCAGAAGAACCAGGCTAAGTTCTGTTTTCATGTTCATGCAAGCAACTACATCACCACTGAAACTTAAGTGATGTTGTAAATGGAAACAGAATTTAACTTCCTATATTTTATCTGCAGTGTAGATAAAATGAGGGTATTGGTGTAAAAACTGTCAGTGATACAGGTAGATGGATTAGGGTCCAAATCTTGCTTTAGTGGCAGTTACTGGTACATATATTACTATCAAATGCATATTGTTTAGGCAGATTTTGTCTTAACAGAAGAGTCTAAAGGACAAAGGAATACAACAATCAGTAATGTTTTTAGTTCAATTTTTCATCACTAGATGATTAATTTTGCTTTAAATTGTGAAATTAAAGAAGTTGAACTTTCTTTTGCCAGCTTGGGAAAGATGTTTTCTTTTTTTTTTTTTAATTCAAAACTTGAAAACATTAAATAAAATGTGAACAAGAACTATTTTCTGCTGTTGAAGAGGATGTTTTTATCTGAGAAAAGTTTTGGTGAAAAATTAGTTCGTGTTTTGACCATGGGGACTTCGGGCCACTAGATGTCAGCACACTATAGGAAAAGGGGTTAAAATGCATCTTGAGAAACCTCTTCGGTAGTAGAAACCTCATCTAACACAGAATGCCTGTTCTGAAATAAACCAAATGAAATGACCAGAATTAATGGATATATTTTGACTATAATTCAGACAACTACTGAAGTATGAGATTAAATCTGTCTTTCTTGAGAAGAATTAGGCACGTGCTTTAATGCTTTGCTGAACTGGACTTGTAGCATATGTCTCCTGTATTAAAACAAAACCACACCAAAAAACAACGCAACCTCCCAAAAACTAACCAAAGAACTCCCCAACAAACAAACATAATGTCTAGCACTTCTTCTCAAGCTCCTTTGCCCTCCAAAGGTGAGGACATTTCCCCCTCCGATGCAATGTTGCTCTCTGAATCTGGGGGGTTTTGTGAGGGTTTTTTTTGGTGTATACTTAAGAATACTGTATCCAGTCCTTAGTCTCATCGCGCTTCAAATAAGCTGCTATGCATTTGTTTGTTTATTTTCACAAAGTCTCAGTATTTCTGTCATTTGGACTGTCATTTGGACTTCCCCCCAAGTACTTTCAGCTGTAATGGACTCTGTCACTGTTACTGTTGTTCTTAAAGGGTGAATGGTGACTGCAAAACTTATATCCAAAGCAAGGGCTCTGTGGAGTGCAGAGGAGTATGTGTAGCATCTGCATAATGCTTCCTGGGCTACCATCTACCACCCAGCTTCTGCCTAACCCTTGTAGGCACTAAAGACCTACATGTTCTGGTTGGTGTTTCTTGTTGTGATGATTTTTCCCCACAGCTAAGCAGCAGCTCAGAGCCTTGTTTAAACCAAAGTGTGGTTTAGGGGAGGCTACCCATTGACATTAGTGTGCTTGGGATCTAGCCCTACAACCACAAGCTCAGCAGTTCTTTATGTCACTGAGCTTTCCTGTTTTGCCTGTACATCAATCTGTGTATTGCCAACATAAGAAGCTACTAATTGGTTTGCATACAAGACAGATTGTTGGTGCTGACACATTAGATCAAACATCCATGCATTCTTTTTTAGTCCTGAAATTCCCACTTGGCAGCATAACATTCTACTCTTACATCATGGAAGAAGCATCTGAAGTCCTTTTCCATTGCCCTTCACAGCACTGCCTTGGAGATGAGCATTCCTAGAATTTAGCGGTGGGGAACATGAAAGAGTGTTATGCTCTAAATGAAAATTCAGTTTTCATTGTGTATTCCTTTCATCTTCCCAGTTCTCCTTTCTTTTCTCCCCTCCCTCTTTCTTCCATTTGTTGCAGTTCCAATAGGGTCAAGATATTTTTGTTGGTGTTCAAGGTTATTGACTTCCACTGGAAGTCAACAACCTTACAAAGAACAATGTTTTTATAAAAAATGATGATTACCCAAAAAACCAGTGCAAATATTTGTGCCAGTGGAAGGATCTAAAGATTACTCTGTTTTCATTACCCTGGGTTTTTGATCAAATATCTTAGAGAATTATGTATAGAGATGTTGTGGTTTAACTTGGCAGGCATCTGGAACAACCACGCAGCTGTTTGCTCACTCCCCCCTCTCCCTTCAGCCAGTGGGATGGGGGAGAGAATCAAAACAAAATAAAACTTGTGGGTTGAGATAAGAACAGTTTAACAGGACAGAAAAGGAAGGTGATGGTAATAATAATATACAAAAGAAGTGTTGCACAGCACAATTGCTCACCACCTGCTGACCAATACCCAGCTAGTTCCCAAGCCGTTGTGCCCACAGGCCAACCCCTTCCAGTTATATACTGAGCATGACACCATACGGTATGGAGTATCCCTTTGGCCAGTCTGGGTCAGCTGTCCCGGCTGCGTCCCCTCTTCTCGTTGGCAGGGCAGTATGAGAAGCTGAGAAGTCCTTGACTGTTTAGCAACAACTAAACCACGTGTCATCAACATTGCTCTCATCCCAAATCCACAACACAGCAGTGTACCAGCTGCTAGGAAGAAAATTAACTCTATCCCTGCCAAAACTAGGATGAAACAAAAAAAGGAAACACGATGCTTGGGTTTTTTTCCTCGTCTGTGTGTACATGAATCTTTGGGCATGTTTTATCTTCATTCAGACTTCATCATTCTGGTTTCATCATTTAGTGGTCTATTTTTCTTGTGTTCCATGAAGTGTGGTAGTGTAGCGGTACCTATAATTAATGTTTTAACTCTTACACACTAGTTGGATCTGTAATCCAAATTAAGGAACTGCAAGCAGTTTGGTTTTGTTTTGAGAACCAGCATTATTCACTAACATTTTCTTGGCTTTAGTTCAAAGCTTGGGAAGAGCAAATGGGGGGTAGCAGTGTCTTCAGTCTGGGGAAGCGTTTAGATCGCTGTTACTCCTTTCCTTCCTTGCTCAAAATCTTATATTATTCTCTCTGAAATTTATCACATACCTGATCCCTTTTTCCCCTTAAGTACCAAGACCAAAAAGAAGTGCAAATACCGAAGCCCTTTCTCAGAACTGAAACCTGACCCTACTGCAATAACCATGCCTAAAAAAATATATCAGATCAATCAGTGATGACTTCATTCCTCCATTAGTTGTCAAACTGCCTCTAGGAGTTTGGCTTACTTAAAGGAGTGTCATTAGGAAATCTCAAGAGACAAGCTCCCACAGAGACAATCTGATCTTTAGGAAGAATCTCTTTGTAAATCTGGCTGAGAAATGAATGTGTGGGTGGGCAAGCGTATTTGTACATAGTGAAAATGTGTGCTGTCTGCGCAAGTACGCCATTTTATGCCTTCATTTGTCAGGCTTTCTTCCTTTTACAGTGCATCAAGGAAATTAGTTGAAATTTCTCTCCCTTAAAACCAATAGGAGTAATTGCTATGAGACAAACAAGTTTGCAGGGAGAGGAACCAGGGAAAGAGTAAAAGAAAGAAAATATATCTGCAGATAGCTCCTATCTGGGATTAGATGAGGTGAGTAATTACTGTCTCAGACTTCTTTACTACGTGGGAGGAATACTGAGCAATCAGAGAATGAATTTAATATGCACACCTTTGAAATATATGTGCATATGTATGTATTATTAGATTCCTTGCAAGCAACTGTTGTTGACTGTATGTAAACAGAATGTGGTGAAGTAATGGGATTTTAATTGTTTTCACAGGTCTGAAATCCTGTCATGGCTTCCTGCTTCAGTACTGTTTGTTGGCATTATTTATGCCGGCTCTAGAGCACTCTCTAGATTGGTAAGAAACGCACGAGTAGATGTTGATTCTTTACTACCTCAATGAGCAAAGACCATTCCCTTCGTACAAGGTGTTTAATGCTTTTCCTGGGTTGGAAGGAAAGAAGGGAGGGGGAGTTTAAATAATATACACCTTGTTAATGGTGCTAGAGCAGCAATCCAGCCCTAAGAAGTGTTGAAGCAGTATCAAAAAGCACTGCCGTGACAGTTCAAAGCACTCAGCATCTCTCCAGAGCACTCAGTGTTTTCCAGAACAGATCCTCAGTCATCTGAATTGTGCAAACAGGGAAGAAACTGAGGAGTTTGCTAGCTCTGACTTTGCAGAAGGGGGAGTGGGGCTGTGGGATCTGTGGAAAACCCTTCTGGAAAAGGATGGAGACTGTTTTAGTGAGAGGGTTTTGATGCTTTGCAGGATTTGAAAAAAATAAATTGAAAGTTAGAAAGAGATTATGGGAAGAGTTAGATTAATCAGTTTTACAATCCATTTGAATCACAATAACCTACCAAATGTTTAGAGGATATCAAATCTGCTTTCATTAAAGTTGAATGCTTTTTACTTAAATGATGTAGTCTTTCTTGAAAAAAAAAGCAGCAGTGACATGAATTTTTAAAAAATCAACATTTTACTGCAATTATGCAATCTGCAAGGCCAGATTCTGCACTAGTTCCCTTTTGCATTCTGCCAGTGCATCTTAGTCTGATTTCAGAGCCAGCTCGCTCCTGTCAGCTCCTAAACCCCAAGAAGGATCAAAAGGGAATTTTGAACAAGATTCTGCTTGCAGTGGTCCCTTGAACATCCCAGTGGAGAGGTAGGGCAGAAGAGGATAGGAAGTCTTTGTCCTCACGAACACGGCTGGGGGCCTCATCTCAGACCCAAGTGACCTTTGGAAAGCATAGGCATGTGCTCAGGAGCCCTTTGCCTCCAGATTAGCTCTGTCTCGTGGCGATTGCATTTACTTCCTCTTGGTTCCTTGTTAAAGCAAGTTCCATGGGGCTTCCCTGGTGTAAACTGAGCAAAGATCCCTAAGGAGAGCCCTGCCTTGGCAGCAGCATCTTTTCTGTCTGCTCACCTGGAAGGTGGAGGAGGTATGAATCACATCCTCTCTGCTATTTCTTCTTACTTCCCAGTCACCCCCTAAGTTCCCTTGTTTCTCTGCTGTTCCTTCTCTGTTCATTCAGAGCGAGATGTGCTGGAGTGGCAGAGGGGCTGTGAATGGTTTTGATTTCTGTCCCAAACTTTTCTTAAGCAGCATCTCCCATTTCTGAATGGCTTTTTGTTGTACATGAATGGGGATTTAAAGGCCTATTTCTGTTGCCATTTTGGGAGGAGAGCGAAAAAGACAAGTAGTCTTAGGCCATAGTTACTACGTAATGCCTTGTACTGGGGATAAATTCAATCCTACATACAAGCTTTACTTACAATAACTTTGCGTTCAACAATTTTATGGCATAATGAGAAGAAAAATGGACTCTCCCAAACTTGTACCTGAATTGTGTCACCTCAGCAGTGTGTTTGAGTGAAATGGGTTTATTCCTAGAGCAGAAATTATGTGCACTTTTTTGATGAAAGCCAGGGAGACCCACTTTCAAACACGCCTGCATACTGGCAGGGCTACAATCTTAATCTCTGTTTGCGCCTCTCCCTAGAGGTGCTGGCAGTCTCCCCTGCCCAGGAGTTCAGGGCTGGAACTGGAGGAGGGCTGCTTAGCTCTGGACTATGATGCATTAACAAAAGTATGCGGAGCTGCAAGGGGAGGTTTGTACAGAGTCTATTCACCCTGCCTGCCCAACCAGCAAACCTTTCTTTTCGTAAGCATTAAGCCCACTCACAAATCTAAGAAATACTTGCATCAAAGACAATAGACATATGGAGAAGGTTAACTGGGCTAGGCAAACTGGAGCCATTGTTGGCTCCAAAACACATTTGGAAGAGCCAAAAGCAAGGGGGAGGAAAGAAAAGCCCAGTAAATTGGCTTCATAAAAGGAAGAATGTAAATTCTGCTGTCAGCTTTCCTTGTGTATGGTTATTTCTTGTATTTCCTATTATTGTGTCAAGCTCAGGATGCTTATGCTTGACACTTCTGGTTTTATGTTCTCGGTTGTCCAGCAACAGGGTTGAGGATTGGTTTTCAGAATCGGTGAAGCTGGGGCTGACAACTTCATGCCAGTTGTGTTTGTGTGATTTTCATCCCTTGCTTTTTTAGAGGTGTTAAAAGTTATCTTGGTGTAACTGTTGTGTTTATGGTTTTGTGACTTAAAATATTTAATTAGCAATGCTTATCCAGCTTTATGTGAATGGAAAGAAAAATCCAGAAAATACGTATTTCTCAATACAAAGTGAAATTTAAGAGATATTTGCTGCTTATCTCACCTGGTACTTAAAAGACATGGACATCACTGAGAAATTAACTCATTCTCTACTCGTGTGATTTAAATACTGTATGCAAGTGGGGAAATACTGCTTCCTAAAACTGCCTTAGTCTTTAGATTATCTTAATTGGAGCAGAGAATTGTTTCTGTTTCAGCTGTCTGAGAGACCATGGATCTGATTTGGAGGAAGTATTATGAACCACTAATTCTGGTTGAGTTTGCCTGGGGCAATGGGTGTTTGAGTCATTATTGTTATCATTGGGGTTTGTTTCTTAGTGATTTCATGTTGGGATGGTGTCCAGATACCTCAATGGGTATAATTTCCACACTTGTGTATGAACTATTACATTTCTACCCTTATTTCGGGCAGCTCTTCCTAGCAGTAACTGAAAACAATCACCTAAAATCATCTTGCCCATAATTCTGTTGCTAGGAGTCACGCTGTATTCTTAGTACCAGTAGACAGAGATGGGAAAACTACTGAGAACTGTTTACTGTGGAGGCTGCAGATATTTGAACAGAGAGACAAAACTAGAGGCAGAAACCTGGAGCAAATCTCACCGAGGTAGCTGCGTACAAACAAACCGACTGAGCACGTGAAAGTGAGAGAAGGAGCAAGCAGGGTTTGCATTTAAAGATGCCTGTGCCATGCAGTAGTGATTGGAGTGGGTCTAAGTTCCTTTCAGGAGGTGTGGCATGACTTTACAGCTTAAAAGTGAAAAACCACAAACATGTGGGACAGCTGTCCCTAAGAGGAGCATCCCTTTCTTATGTCTGTGACTGTTCTGGGTTGATTTCGGTGTTTTTGTTCTCTCTCAATGGCAGCCAATCCCAGTGTTCCTCACCGTGCACAACGCGGCAGAAGTTATAACCTGTGGGTTCCAGAAGTTTGTGCAGAAAGAGGTAATTGATCTATTGATATATTCAAGGTACTTCCTCTGATATAATTGCCCTATAACAAGAGACCTAATTTCTTTTAATACGGGCATTACTGCCATGTGCTTTCCTGGTCTCGCTGTGATAGCTAGTCATTAACGAGACCCAGAGAGAGCTGGGGTGTTGACAAGTATCTATATTGACATTTCCTTTGCCCCTTTAGTTGATGAAACTCTACAAATGTTTATTGATGGTTTGACCTGCATTTTTAAGACTGGCTTGGTCCTGCTTGTTTTTTCCTTTTGAAAATGAATATTGCTGTTCTTTCATGCCCCATGTAAGAATCTCATTGTTTGAGCTGAGAGGGAGGAGGACCGGGTCCTTAGATCTAACTACTATATATCTAGTATCTCATGTATTATATGATTATAGATAGATCACATCTCTGCATGAAATACAGGAAAAACAGTACATTTTTGGATTTGTTTTGCATGCTTGAGAATCTGTCCCAAGACTTGTTGAAGCCAGGAGAGTAATTCCTGCTCCCTTTAGTAGGAGTTGGGTTTGTTTCTCACAAACTATGTTGGGGATCCTTCTTTTTAGGCTATGAAATGCTTTTCTAATTGACCAGGGACCTGCTGTGTGAGGTAGCGCTGTGAATTCATTTATCACAAAGTCATTTCTATAGTGGCACCTGGCTTGTTGTGGAACCAATCTTCCATTCATTACCTCTGTGTGTATATAGAAGACAAATAAATGGCCCATGTTTGCTACTCCTGACACGCTGAAGAGGTCACTAAGGTTATGCCTAAGGGACGTAGCAGTGTGTACCATGGCATGTCCCTGCGGCATTGTCCTCTGATTAGTGTCCCTGTCAGTGTTTCGTATTTTCCTTCTAGCTCACATGTTTATGTCTCTCCTCTTGGAAAACAAAAGCACTGTAGACAAGCACAATGCAAACACAGGTCTTGCTGGGAAGCTTCTGGAGAATAATGTTGAACCAAAGGATTGGGAAACACTCATGAGTTTAGCCCAAGACTGATTTGGCTGGGGTAGTACCTAATTATTTAAGAAGACTCAGTATTTGAGTATATACATTGCATAGTTTTGGTATAGTTCAAGTGAAGTTTGAGGACCAGCTATAAAGTTCATCTCTGGTTTTACCTGCTGGTAAGTAATCTGAAAATATAAATCAAGTTGAACTAGACTAATCTGTAGTTCTGGTTCTTTTTTTCAAATTAAATTTGCTAAGCAGTGCTCAAACATAATGGGCTGTTGAATGCCGCTCACTGGATTTTTAATGTGTTTGGTGCAGCAAGATCAGCTGTCATCACTTCTCTGGTTTTGGAAGGAGAAAGCTCTATTTCACCATTTTTATTTTTAAATTTTAATTTTTTTAATCATACTTTCTTTTTTACAGCAGACCTCTCATCTGAAAGTCTGTAGGTAAGCTTTTAAAACTGCTCGGATTCAGATTCAGACTTGTTTTGGCTCCAGCTTCTGTATTTGCTTCAGATAATGGCACACCAAAACAATGAAGAATGTAAGGCACATTCCTGTGGGCGGTGAGCCTAAATTGCAACATAGGAGTAATTAAATATTTATAAAATATTGCGGATTTTTTTTTTAACAAGTGCTTAAATAAATACACTTTTTTCTCCTTATAAAAATAAAAAAGCCAGAAGGCCAGTCTTCCTGAAGAACAAAACAGTGCTTATAAGTATGTTTTTGGAAAGGAGATAGAAATCAGGTTTGAAGTTCCTGTGGGTAATTTTAAACAGTAAGAGAAAGATAATGAATGTGATAGAAAATAGCTAAAAATGCCTTTCCTAAGAAAGAAAAGGTGAGTGATATCCAGTTCTGCTAGAATCATTCATATTAAGCCACACAACCTACCAACCCTCGTTGGTTCTAGTTGTTTAGGCTTCAGAACGGAGATAGAAAGGGACAAGCAGAAGTGGCCAGTCATGTATTAGAAGTTTCATTCTGCACCCCCACCCCCCAGTCCCCTTGAAGAATGTATATTTGCTGTCTTCCACATTCTGTAATCTTTTAGCTGTACTTAGAGTGAATAATGTTGGGTTGTTATTTACTGTACTTAGGGGCATCATCTTCCTAATATCTTCCTATTGTTTCCATTATCTGACTTACTGTGGCCTTGTTTTCACCACTGAATTATTTTCAAGGATACCAGGTTTTTTATGATCTTTATTCTGTCTCTTCCTATGCCCCTAGAGAGCAGGAAAATAAGCTGCAAAAGCAAATGTTTGTTTATTAATAATAGTGACAGTCTGCAGAAATTTCACATCAGTGTATTCCGTGTAGCCTGTAGAAATAGTGACTCAGCCACAGGTTAAGAATTTATTTAGTCCAAGTCAGTGGACTAGGGGAGGACTTGCGCTGTCCTTAAGCCATTTCTAGTGTGATACTACTCACTGCCACTTTGCCCTGTGTTCTGGAGTTACACTGTAACTTTTAATGGAGTCACACTGTTGTTGTAACAGGCAATTCCCCTTAATGAAAGAACTTTTTGGTAGCCATTCACAGCCAGAAATGGGTTGGTTTTGGCTTTCTGAAGCAGCCTACGAAGGCCAGAAGGCAGGTGAAGAAAAATACTCCCTACCAAAACACTTGTTTCATCACTGCTGAGATGTTTTGTGCTGCTTCTCTTCTCGCATGACTTTGCTGTGAGTTATGAAGGGTGCATGACATAAAACTTAATTTTGGTGGCAGAAATTACTTTTTAAGATATGGAATAAAAGTTAAACAACTGAACTAGTGTAAAATTGAGTGGAATTGCCTATACTTTGCTGAGAGTACAAATCCAGCGTTTGGCCATGTTTGTTTTTTTTCTCTTCTCCAGTGTGCTGTTCCTCCTGGTAGCAGCAGTGTGCCTTCCTCTGTGTGACGCGCAGGTACGCTCTGCTTTGTACAGCAGCTCTAGTTAGACCTTGGTGTTTGACATCTTGCTGGGACGTGAGGGATGCGGCTTTTACTTTTGAGTTAGGGTGGGATTCCTGCGAAGGAGCTGTGAATGTTGCCTATTGCTGCATTGTAGCCTGGCTGGTTTTAATGTGTTGGCATTTGGTGAAGGTGGGGGCTGGGGAAACCACACTTTGACTTCTTACAGGGCTTAGAACCTTAGAGGTTTGAATTAATTGCACGTACTTTCAGGAGGATCCTAAAGGAGCTTTGTAATCGCTCTACATGCTTTCTGTAGCCGCCGGAGAGAGAAAGGAGGTAGCTCCAGAGAGCCCTCGGTCCAGCAAAGATCTGCTCCTTGGAGGTGCTTTTCTCTTTTGGAGACTTAGGAAGGCTGCTTCTTTGTTTTAGATACTTTAGTTAATATCTGAAGTCACGTGGGATGAATCTGGGAACTTGTTTGGGTGCATCTGATTGAATGTAGCCATCAGAAGTGTTGCACCAGCGCTACCTCCCTTCAGAGTCCATGGTGCAGAGCAGGACTTCTAGTGTATAATTCGTCACCCCTGAAAGCAGACAACTGAAATACACCAGGTGAATTCCTTGCAAAAATGTTTATTTTTTCCCTTTTGATTGTGAGGAGAGCCTACCTTGCTCAGAGGTGTCTGCTTAAAGCAGTCTTTTGGATACTCCGTGTTTAGTTGGAGCCTTGGGGAGAGAGACTGCTTAGCTGCTGCAGAGGCTGAGAGGGGAAAGGAGACAAGACAGAAACCTTAGTGATGTTTCTCTGATCCTCTTGCCCCTCCCTGACTGCCAATACAAGACTAAACAGACTGGGGTCCGTATCCTCAGATTGTTTAAAATTATGTTCATCTCTGAAAGAAATAGAGCTATCCTCACCAAGACTAGCTGAGAGCCTGGGTAACTGGCATACACCAGGTCCCTAGGCAGGACAGGAAAAACTTCAGTCTTCCTAGTCTTCTTTAGCCATCTTCTCTTTCTTTGTAGCATAGCTCCCATTCCCTGTATTCGCTTTGTAAAGTGAACTGCAGGGGGATAGCGATACATATGTTTACATGAACGTGCTTTGATTTATATAAATGTTCTTTATTGCAGTTTGATCCAAATGGTTATTTGTGGGCTCTGATTCACTTGATCTGTGTAGGTAAGTCATTTTCTTTTAAAAAAGAGTTAGGAGGAGTAAATGTGTTGGAGAAATCAGCTTTATTACAAAGTTACTGATATTTAAGGTTATTGATGTAAGAATCTCTTGGAAAGAATGAAGAAGCTCAATAAGTACAAGAAAGTGCTTTCTTTTTATAGCTTTTATGTTGAAAACAATAACAGAACAAACTAGATGTTGCAGTCAGCAGTGAATGAGAAAATACACATACAATTTTAATCAGCACTAAGCTCTTCTGGGAATTTTTGATGGTTGCCTGCTAAGAGACACTTCTTTCCAAAGGGAGAAGGAACATGAAAAAAAACCCCAAGTAATAACTTGGAGCTTTATTGCACACACTGATTTTATTTAAAAACTGACAAAAATATTCTAACATATCACGGAATATGCTCCCAGAGGAAGGATGTTGAAATGTTGGGGGTTTTTTTGCAATCATATGCATTTTTAAAAAATTTTAATGAAGAGTTGCATAACCTGACAGGTTTTCTTTTGTCCTTTTCAGACTAAACATTGATTTGGATAAATCATAATTCTTCCCTGAAAGGTAGAAACTGTCAGATCCAAAAAATATGAAGAAAACAAGAGCAGTAGTTTTTAAATTTGTGCCTTTTGAAGCATTATGCTGGATAATAAGTGACTTGTATTTGATTCTTAGCCATCCCATAGATGTAGCGAGTAGACTCATTCATATGTTAAGTCTTGTCTCCAAATTAGGGTTGCTTCCTTCTTAATTTTGTCTATTCATACTGTAAAATTTTCAGGGCAGAGGTAATGTGTTTATATGTATTTGTGTCTACAGAGGTTTAGAGATCCCATTCTAAGATGTTAAAATGCAAATAAGAATAGTACAATTTTTTTTTTCCTTTAGGAAATGTTACATGATAAACATTTGCTTATTTAGATAAAACAAAAAGCTAGGGATTTTTCACTTCAAATACTTGTTTGCTGTAACAAGTGATGTTATTGCTTTCTCAAAGTCAAGAGGTCTCATTTATAAAGCAGTGCGAGGCCACGGAGCTGGAAAACTGCTTAGGGAGTCTTCAGGAGGCCTCTTCTGTGTGCTTGAAACGTGTAGGAAGTGCCAACATAATGTTTATTCTCAAAATATAGCTTCTTTCCATTTCTCTTGTATTTGAGAGAAAGTTGTTGATAGGACTGTTGGGATTTTTTCTGTAATTAGATTTCCTATCAACTGACACAGAATAAAGATGCTACAAGAAACGGCAAACAGATGAACTGACTTACCGCACAGTTAGTCATGACAGAGCATTAGAGAGAGGACATGTTTTCTACCCTTCAGTTTGTCTAATGGAGGCAGAGTTGAGGACATCTATTACATAGTGTGCTCTGGATTTGCTTTTCATGGTCTGGTTTTCTTTGTGAATTAAAAAAAAACAACCCAACAACCCAAAGCCTTGAAGAAAGGGTCTGAAAAAACAGAGCCTGAAGCTGTATTGTTCCTTCCTTGAGTGCTTAAAGCTTTTCCCAGAGTAGAAATGGGAACTAAACAAGAGGTGGGTAGGTCAAAAGTGGGAAGAACCTGGAGACCCTAGTGCTGAGAGAACTCTAAACAGGAAAGACAGCTCAGAGCCAGCAGCTATAGGGTTCTACATAGATGAACACATCATGGAAGTTACCCAAAAACCAGGATGGGCTGAGGAACCCATTCTGCAACACTTTTCTGTACGTATTTACAGGTACATATGTACATACATACACATGCACACTTTCCTTTGTAGTTGCTGTGAGCTAGGAGTTGTCTCTTCTTCAAAAAGACTAGCAGAAACACATAGCATGACAGTACTCTGAGATGATAACGCTTTGAAAACCGTTCATTTGAAGCGATAGGTTCATTGTACTCATGGTTTAGGCATCCTTTGTGCCGTGTTGCTAAACTGTAATTTAGAGCGGTTCCATGTCTGCCGGTACCATGACCAGACAAGCTGTTGTTTGTCAGAATGATTGCATGTTGTGGCAATTACACATGTCATTTCAATTACAGGGGCTTACAAAGTATTTCACAAGTTATGGAAACCTAGTTCTTTAAGGTAATGTGTTTTCTTATTCTTTTAAAAAGAAAGAGGTTGCTATCAAAGAGGGTTAGAGACACATCTGTGTAGCAGTCAGGTGAACTCTAGGGATCTCTGCATTATCAGTCTGAGCTGGGCCACTTGGTTAATCATTAATGACTTCTCTTGCAAGAGGAGACTTATTTACTGTTGATAACAACAGCATGTGGTTATTGATAGTTACACTGCGAACTCGAACACTGAATTAGTTTTGAACAGTGTGTTGTCAAAGGATGATGACAGTGCTGGAAAAAGAACCCCTAATTACTGGCACAGACATTAAGAGGAAATGTTTGTTTTTGTTAACCCTGAAAGCTGCATGCTTTGAATCCGTTGGTATCTGCCTTTGTGACACAGTCTCGAAAGTGTTTGGCAGCTGGTGGCCTACCACAGGACTGGAATGGCTGAGTACCTTAAAAACCTTGAAACCTTGTGCTAATCCCATGTGTGTGTTAGAACTTCACCCAGACAGTAGTTGGCTTGAAAGCAGGTGGCACTACGTGTTCAGAGTGTCTGGAATCTGCAGTTGCCTGTATGGATGGAGATGGATATGTTCCACTGTATGTTATGTATGTGTACGTGATACATGCACATATACAATATGGATAGACCTTGTTTAAAGGGTCTACATTTTTAGTCAGTCTTACTTATCTTCACTTTAAAAGAGATTCCCACTGACATAGTAACAACAGAAAGAATGTGCAAATGATTTGTAAATTAATATGCTGATTAATATATTGATAATATTCTAATATTTATAGATTATAGGTATAATGTATGTAATTATAATGTTACTGTTACCTAATTAGAACATTGTGTCATATATAATATTAATATTATGTAATATTATAGTGTTATAATGCTGCTTAATACACTGATCTCTTACACCCAATGAACAGCATTACTAAAAGAGCACCTTTCTTTCTTTCCCTCCTCTCCCAGTGATCTGGACCAACAGTACATCAACTATGTATTCAGGTAAAATGAATAAGCCTTTGATACACATAGCTGGTTTTATGTGGAATATGTTTTCATTTTGAACCATGGCTTGTTTAGGAAACTCATAGCTACCACTACTTTAATGTATTTATTTAGCAGGACATTCACTGAAAGAACAGTGCTAAGTTGAATGGTTTAGCAGCTGAACTTTTTTGGCTGTGGTCATAGGTGGACATGCCAATATACACCTGGGGAGGTAATGAGGTGTTAATTATGAATTTTTTAATCACCATGTGCACAAGTGATCTATCATCTCCAGAAATAATATTTACAGAGTAACTCCCTGGCAATACCCCACTTCAGAAAATAAAACTTGTACAAAATTGCCAGAAGGGGAGGTAGTGATTACAAAAGTACGATGTGCAAAGAACACAAGCAGTAACTGATTGTTCAGAGTGCCGTTAGTGGAATTGAGTAATTCAGACTTTCGGTTGTTTTTCTGATTTGGAGATATAAAAGTGGCTTGTTGTTTTGTAGTTAGTGAGAGAGCCTTAGTCACTGACCAGACTCCCCTGTATTTTTTAACTTAAAAAAAAAAAAAAGGAAAATAAGTCAATCCTTTCCTCAAAGAGCCATATAAGCCAGAACATTCGGTGTGCATGGCTTCTGCTAGGTTTCGGTAAAGCTTTATTTGAAGTAAGGTATATAAAAACTTTTATTAGATTCTCCCCCATCCACAATCCCATCTTGTATATGTTGGCCTCTTTTCTTGGAATGGTAGCTAAAGTTGTGTGGGAAAACCATGGAGTAGGGATACTAAGTTCTAAGAAAGGATGGTCAAAAGGAATGAAAGAGAGAGGAGATGTTAGGGGTAAGGGTAACAAAAGTGAAGTTGTGCTTGTCCATTTGATTAGACGGATGTGTGCTCTTGCCTGACCACATTCTAGATCCTTGATAAGAAGACATCAGGGACACCGGTGTAGGACAGTTACTTCACTTCAATTTTCATTTATCTTGTGAGCATCATCAACATGATAATACTGTGTATCTTTCTATCTTGGTTCAATCAAATGTCCTATTTGCATAAATAAGTAGTGCAGGCCTTTGATTTTGCATTTTTATGATTCCAGTGTCTATTCACCAGGGTCCCCTGCATCAGCAATATCTGAATATCAGTTTGCTTGAAGTAGGCTCTTGTTTAAGTCAGTTGATGTTTTCCATCTACTATGAAGTGCAAAGCAAATCAATTTTACTCAAGGTAGTTGTGTTTATTGAAAGTGTTTTGAAGAATTAGTCATGGAACTTTCAAATGTGCTGTTACGTGCAGAAATAACCCATGAAGTCTTGAATGAGCTGTAGTTATTTGTCTGTGTTGAAGGGAGAATCACAAAACAAGCAGTAAAATCAGTTGATTTTTCATTTAGTCAGGCACCTGCCTGACTGTGGCTCTTAGTTGTGTTCTCAGCTGAAAACTGCATCTGGGCCTGAGCCTTTAAATTCAGGTTTTGGCTGAAGGTAATTAATTTTGCAGTTTTGATTGAAAAGTGTGGGCTGGGTTCCTGCTGTGTTAGTTGATGGTATCCTTTGAAGTCTGTGAAGCTGTGTCCAGCAGAGAGCAGGAGTTCCACATTACATGCAAAGTATGATTATTGATTTACAGGCTTATGAAAGGGAGAAACTTCTCACTAAGGAACTGTGAGGTGCAGTGGTATGTATTTTTAAAACTCTTCTTTAAACAAAAAACCAAACCAGACAACAATGGAATTGTGCAAACTGGAAGATGGCTTTTTTTTACCATCTGCTTAAAAGCAAAAATTTGTTGTCAAAGCTTGCAAAGATTTTTACCATTAAGGGGCTTAAAGGTCAGTGTAGCTTGTGAGATGATGCTGCAAAGCAATTGCAGGAAAACAGGTGGCTTAGAGGAAGTAGAAGACTGAATGCTTGTTTGCTTGGCTTGGGTCTGTGGATATCTGTGTGTATGTATGTATGTATGTCTATATTTCTGTGTGTTAGAGAAGCTGACAGGTATTTGGACCTCATCTTGTCTAGAGAAAACAAACAGTACCAAGGGCAGTGGGATAAGTGATGTCTGATTTCTTTTAGAGTTGTGTTTTGTCATAATAGCAGATGATGTTAGAAAGGGTGTGAAATTTGATGGGCGCTCTCTCCTCATTTTTGACCTCCATGATGTGCCACTGCCATGAAGGTCCTCCAGCATCTAGTGAGGCTGAAATCTTTCTGCTGCAGAAGGCACTGGCAGGGTTTGTCTCTTTGTGAAACCCCTGCACGTGTAGTTGTCTTGGGGATGACTCCCACTTCCCAGATTTGGATGAAGCTGGTCAGCGCATTTAAGAGCTATGTAGAGCTATGTATGTACATGTACACACAGCTTTATTGCACCAGCTTAATTTCTGTAGAAAACAGTCAAAAATATTTTTAAATCACACTGAGTGGAGGGCATTTTACTCTGAACGTTCTCTGAATGTGCGCTAACTCCTCCCAGACCATTCTGGGTCAGAATTGCTGTAAACATGTGCTTGTCTCTGTCAGAGGGTGCCCAGCGCTAAATGTGATTTAGCAGGCATTAAGGTATATGCTGCTTCCTCTGCTCAGGACTTCTCGAGGACAGGATCCTCAGCCACAACACGATTCCAGTTCCACCTCCAGAACAGGACAGTCTAATGTGTACTGGTGGTCTTGTCTCTACAAGCATCATTCTGTGATTTATGAAGGAACTTGCTAGTGTGGTACCAGTGCAATTTTCTCCTCTTAGTACTATTATCAATAGGCCTTTATAGCTCCTTATTTCTAACCTAAATCAGACAGCTGACATGCAGCTGTGCAGGGAAAAGAAAGCAGCTGCGTGGGCACAGCCAGACAGTGTTTAGAATCACAGAATCATAGAATTGGTTAGGTTGGAAAAGACCCTTAAGGTCATCGAGTCCAACCATAAACCTAACACTGCCAGGTCCACCACTAAAACATGTCCCTAAGCACTACGTCTGCATGTCTTTTAAATGGTGACTCCAGGGGTGGTGACTCAACCACTTCCCTGGGCAGCCTGTTCCAGAGCTTGACAACCCTTTTGGTGAAGAATTTTTTCCTAATGTATAGGAAAATATATAGGTTTGTTACAATGGACGCTGTTTATGTTTAGTACGAAAGTGCAGTTGTACTCTGAGTGTAGAGACCACCTGGATAGGACAGTTCTGCTCCAAGCCGCTGGATGTTAGAATGTACCAATATAGAATCGTAGAATCATAGAATATCCCAAGTTGGAAGGGACCCATAAAGATCATCAAGTCCAACTCCTGGCTCCACACAGGACCAGCCCAATCAGAGCAGATGTCTCAGAGCATCATCCAGATGCTTCTTGAACTCAGTCAAGCTCGGTGCGGTGACCACTGCCCTGGGGAGCCTTTTCCAGGGCCCGACCACTCTCTCCATGAAGAACCTTTTCCTGATCTCCAACCTAACCCTCCCCTGTCGCAGCTTCATGCCGTTCCCTCGGGTTCTATCACTGGTCACCCAAGGGAGGAGATCAGTGCCTGCCCCTTTGCTCCCCCTCGTGAGGAAGCTGTAGGGTGCTATGAGATCTTCCTTCAGTCTCCTCCAGGCTGAACAAACCAAGGGACTTCAGCCTCTCCTCATATGTCTTCCCTTCTAGACCCTTCCCCACCGTTGTTGCCCTCCTTTGGACACTGTCCAACAGTTTTATGTCATTTTTGTACTGTGGTGCCCAAAACTGCACACAGTGCTCGAGATGAAGCCACACCTGCACAGTGTAGAGTGGGACAATCACGTCCCTAGAGCGGCTGGCAATGCTGTGCTTGATGCACACTAGGACATGGTTGGCCTTCCTGGCAGCCTAAGCACACTATTGACAATATGTTAGATCAAAAAATAATACATATTTAAATTAAAAAGAAACATTAACTGTATTAGCTCTGTTGGATACTTCCAGAGGTGCAACTGAAATTAGGAACGTGTCCTAACATATGTTGTCCCTACATGCCACGCACTGTTTCTTGTTTTAAAATCTGGAACAATTTGGGAGGGGAGAATGTCTTAAGCAAATGTACGTGAACAGGAACTTTCCAGAACTAAACAGATCTAAAGAAATATTTGCAGATGTTGAAAGTGTGGCGTTCTTCTCACGTCATCACTTACAGCATGATTATTCAATGGCTTTTTAAAAAGGAGCCAGACCAGGAGCAAGTGTAGGAGGGAAAGCAGAGCTGTGCTGTGCAGAGAAGGGAGGGGTGATGTTGCTTCTCAGTGCCCAACTCCATCCTGTTCATCTGTCTCCATTGTGTTTAAGCAAGTGGGTCAGGGGGAGGAAGGAAGAAAGGAGAGGAAATATACTTCCAAGAACCTCCCGCTAATCCTCCAGTCTTGTTCCCACCACCTTTCTCTCTGCAGTATTGTATTTCCCTGCACTCTGACTTCTGTGCTAGTGTTCTACTTCCTAGCCATTTTTCCAGTAATCTTGTATTGTCTTTTATTCCTTTCCAGTCCCCCACTGTTTATCAATTAGGGAACCAGATTTTTCCCCCCTGCAGCTAGGTGGCAAGGGGAGGGGAGATAGTAATGTCTACCTGGTATGTTGAGGGATACATAATGTGTCTTAGAAGTGGGTTGCAACTCGTCTTGGGCTTTCTCCTATGCTGAAGCAGGTAGAGATACATTACTTCTTGTGGGGAACCTGGAAGAAAGTTTGAGTACATCCCAGTATCTGCCAGTATCTGATACTGGTGCACAGAGGCATGCCGGATAGCCTAGCAGTCACTGGTAAGGAGGAAAAGACGACTTGTAGCGAGTTTCAAATAGTGAATAAATGGCACTGGCAAAGCCGTGAGGTAACGGCTCTGCTTGGTGCAGCTCAACTGCATCTGGCTTCTGGAAGAGCTGCTAATCTGTCACTTTTGTGACTTAAAAAAGCTGCAGTAGATTTTCTCCAATAGGGAGGGGCAGCTTTGCAGGCATAAATTGCTCTTCTTGCTGACAAAACCCATTTATAGTCAGAAAGAAAACCATGGCTGACCCAGCCCTCAGGATTGAGTACGGGGGAGAAAGAGAGGAGCAGAGAAATCTGGCACAGGGATTTTATTTATTTTTTTTTCGTTGTTGCAGCCTGATGTCCAGGCTGTCCTGCTGGAAACCTCTGCATCCCTAATCTGTTTTTACAACATCATGGTATCTTTTCTACTGATGTTCTGTTCAGAGCAGAGTTACAGCACAGCTTTAGTACAACTAGCTTTAGTTGCCTTAACCTGCCCCGCACTTGACAAAGAACGTTTTGGTTTCCTCCTATGTTTTCTTTGGATCGAGGGCTGGGATGTCTGGTAGGGTTATCGGTTCCTCTTGGTTGCAGAAGGAGGTTTCTCGCTGAGCATTTCCCAATCTGATTGGATTTTTCTTTAAAAATTAATAATGCAAAAAGCAAAAGTGGAGAAACACGGCTTAGTCATAATTCTCATCACTGTTGGCACAGTTTCACTTGCCCTGACAGTCTCCTGCTTTCTCTGTTACTCCATCAAAAGCAATGGGCCTTCCCTTCCTTTTCTCTCTTTACCAAGAAACTGAGGAATTGTGAATTCCTCTTGACGTCCTGTACGGGGAGAGCATGGGGCGGGGGGGCAGGGCAGTGCGCGGGGAATTGCCTATTTGTCGTGGTTTTACTCCAGCCGTTGGCTGGACACCACATAAACGCTCGCTC
>VWZZ01006290.1:1131285-1251180 GCA_013399095.1 Psophia crepitans | reverse complement strand
AACTCTCTCTCAGCTGAAACCAGGACACTACTGTAAGTGATCTGCTTTGCCTTATTTAGTATCTATGTGATAACCTCATCTTTTAAAAACATGTATAAATGTTGACAATGTGAACATACTGTACCAGCTGATGCCTTTCAAAGACATTGTATAAAACATTAAGCCTAAAATACCTGCCTGCCTGTCACTTGTGAACCATTTTCCTCCTTCAGCCCATTGTCTTCCACGGCTGATTTCAGTGACAGGCTTCCCCCTGAAGCTTCCCGGGCCATGGGATTTCCATGCTCTCTGCAGGTCCTTTTGCTAGCAGCATCTCTGTCAGTGACGCTGGGATTCACCAAAGCATGCCGAGGGCAGGCCACCAAGTGCCGTAGCCTGGTCACATAGAGACATGGGACCAGCTGAGAGTGAGCAGGCTTGGAAACTGTAGCTGTGTTGATGCTGGAAGAGGGAGCTGCCATGGTATAAGCACCATGTTGATGATACTGTACTGCTGCAGGTACTGGAGGTTGCTCATTTACAGTGAGTTCAGTTTTCTAGCCATAACCTTGTGTGTTGGCCACCACTTCCAGCTCTTTTTCTGCCTTAACTTTTCATTGTGCAGGCTTCCATTCTTCCACTGGCTGGGTTGGCTCTTTACTGCCATTACTGGGCCTAGTGAACCGTAAGAATTGCAGGTAATTAGCCAGGGAAAATTGTCTAGCTTTAGCATTCAGAATATTAATGAATGTCTTTTTACTTTTGTAAGTGCAGTGCTTGCTGCTTATCAAGAAGCAGTCTCTCCAGATACTCTTTTCTTCTTCTCTCTCTTGTCCTTTGTCATGGATGGATGTTGTTGGTAACTGGAGGAAGCTATAGCTCTGCTTTGGAGATATGCATGCTTCTCCCATCTTGCAGTGGCCCAGAATGTTTCTCTAGCCTTCTAAGCTTGGGAACAACACGGAATGAAAAAATTCGGCAAAAAAAATCAGAAATTTACTGGAAGAATCAGTAGCACTGAAAAGGCCTCTGTACAGCCTATACCACAAACTCAGAGGATGAAGTTGTTGTAGGACCTCAGAAATCTTAAGTGATACTGCACGTAAAGAAGTGGTCACAGCTGATATTCTTGTTCAGTTGTATCTTTGTGAAAAGTGTGCATGGTTTGGACTGGTACTTGGTTTTCATGTGGGTTTGTTTTTTTTTTAAACTTCTTTAATTGCAGCATTTGTCCTTTCTCTAACTGGCATTTTGGGCATGAACATGCAGTGCATAAGACTCTATATTTGACTCTTATATGCAATATATGCACATCCTTATAAAGTGGATGTCTGTACACACAGAGCTGAAATTAATCCTTGGACAGAGAGACACTCACGTCTAGACACAAGTACAGTTCTCCATAGATTCTGTCTCAGTGGTGTCACCAGCTGGCTGAACAGCAGGTCTGTTGAAAAGGTCTGGGGGTAACTGTTGAGATCTATATGGATGGGGTGTTGGGCAACCTGGTTTAGTGGACGGTGTCCCTGCCCATGGCAGGGGGTTGGAACTAGATGATCTTTGAGGTCCATCCCAACCCAAACCGCTCTATGATTCTATATGAGGCAGTAGTGCATGCTCATGGCAAACTAAGGCAAACCAGGTATTGGGCTACATGAGAAGGAGTGTGGCTGTCAGATCGAGAGAAATTATGAGCATTCCTGAGGCTGCAGCTGGAATACTCTATTCGGTTTTGGGTCTCTCAGTTCAAGAAAGACACTGAGAAACTGAAGACCTAGCAGAGGGCTACTGACATTGTCAGGGACCTAGAGCCCATGGCGTACTGCAGGTAGAGTTTGAAGGAGCTAGTCTTGTTGAGACTGGCGAAGTGGAGATCAGGGTGCAACCTGACAACTGCCTAGGCATTCTTGAAAGGGAGTTACAAAGATGACAGAGCTAAACTCTTCTAAGGAGTGGCAGATGGTATACTATGGAACAACAACCGTACATTGCAACTTTGGTGGTTAAAAACAGGTCGTCAGGATAAACTTCTTTGTTAGGAGATTAGAGTGACCCTGGAAAGAGTTACCCAGAGAGTTAGTGAATCTCCATGCTGGGAGATTTTTGTGACCTGGCTTTTTGAGACAGAGCCACAGAGGACATGATCGAATACTCTTGATAGTCCTGCTTCAGGTGAGAGGTTGTATTGGGTGACCCTGGAGATTCCTTCCTAACCAACTTTGTTGGCTTTTTTTAAATTAATACTTACGCCTCAGATATTCTATTTAGCTGCAATAAGTTTCACCATGAAGAAAAACAAACATAAAGCCATCAATTTGTAATGTTCAGGCCATGTCATAAATTCTGTAGTATACAATTGATCTTTTTTTATTTTTTAGTGTGGTGCTGTTGGCCTCTGCATCCCATCCAGCAGGTAAAGTGGATTGAGTTGTTCCTTTTTTAGATTTTCATATTGCCTTTCCTTTCTATGCATGTTTTTAGAGGCCAAACTGTATAGGATTTTAGCCCTGGAATTCAACAGGAATAAGACCAATAATATGAGATCGGGTAGGAAGAGGAGAGGAGGGTATATAACAGTGTGTAACTTGCATGATATTTACTAATACTTTTCTTAGCTTCCCTTTGCAAAGCAGTAGCAAGAGATAGACAACAAAGAACAGCTTTTGAGGTGATGTGGTGAAGAACAAAGATTCCCTAGGTGAACATGTCCTCTTCAGAGTGGTGTCCCAGCAGTCCATATAGAACTGACTTTCCTTCTCTGCACTGCCCTCAGTGCTGTGCAGAGATTTCCTTTTGTTGCTTTCGTAAGGTGTATTCCACCGCTTGAGCCCATGGCAGGATTTGAAGTCGCAGAAGATCAAAGGCTAAAAATAGAGAAATTGGATATTTGATGGTGGCTAATATTCCTACCACCCTGGTGTTTTAATAGATGATCACCTGTGGCTTTGACTAGACACTTGTTCAGAAAAACAAAGGAAGAAGCATTTAAATAAACATAAATTCCACCTTTTGCCTGGGGATGCATAGTGTGTATATAGTGTTTCCCCACCAGGATGGACAGACTTGTTAAGCAAAATAGTCCTGCAAAAAGTGAAAGATGGAGCTTCCTACAAATCTATAGAGCCTAAAGGCTGGAGAACTCCTGGGAATTGTTGCTACCAAGAGCAACCAGGGCCCAAGTTCCTGGAAGTGCAAGTACTCGAGAGCTCTGCTTGAATCTGGCAGATTTATTTTTTTTAACTCTCTCAACTTGCTCTGTGTGACAGAGTTCAAATGCCAGAGGGGGAAGCAGCCAACATATGTCTGTATTTCCTGTTACTTCAGCAGGATCATGAGCTCTGTAATAAAAGAAAAGGATATGATGCATGTCTGTCCACTGGCAGCTGTTGCTTAAGCAGGATCTTCTGTATGCTGGTGAAGAACACTCTTACGTATTCCTTTCCCCTTTTTAACCAAAGGCAGAAACCGGCTAGAAGCAAGGTCAGAGAGAAATCATTAAACACACTAGAAATGTGGAAAGCATCATAAATGAAAAGTCAGCCAGCTGTAAAGGCTGGAAGGGATGTTAAACTAGTAATGTTTGTATAATTGCTGTTCCCCTGCTTGTAACAGTGGGTAATTTTTTTTCCCCTGTGTTTCACTGAGTATATTGCTTTGTCCCTCAGGTGATCTCCTCAGTGCCTTGGACTTTCCATTCCTGTACTTCTACAGGTTTCATAGCAGCTGCTGTGCCAGGTAACTACTCTGTAACAGGACATGTGAATGTTTTCAAAATAACAGATCCTGATGACTTCCAACTCTGACGCTCAGTTAAAAACTTTGGAGCATGCAAAACCTTAGTTTGACTGGTTTCTGCTGGCATAAGCCAGTAAAACTGCAGAGAATGTGTATCTATGCATATCTGTGGATATACATTTGAAGGCCTGAGGTTCAAATGTGCTGGAAGTATATGTGTTTATTTGAGGGAGTGCATTCTGATCAGGAGAGTTCCTAGTCACCAGTAAAATAATTTTAACCTAATGTAGCAAAGCTTTCATAAATAGCATCTCTCAAATGCTTCTCAAGTCAGATTAGCCCTTGTAAAACTTGCTGTTTGCAGTGATTACAAAGTATTAGTCTTCAGCAGTATATGGGTGTACATGGATTTATTTGCCTGTACATCTTGTTATTTGGCAGAATGTTTTTTTGGGGTAAAAGGGAAAAGCTTTAACAACCGTTCCTTTATTTTGAGTAGCAGTAGTTCACTGCCCAATAGTGTAATTCTCACAGGACAATGCAAATACGTTTCCTATAGGTCTTAATTATCTCAAAAAAAATTATTCCTGTCTTTCCCCTCCAGCCTTTTGCCAATGGAAGCATTTTCTCTTTAGAGGGGAGAAAATGTTTTTATGCTAACTGAGGGCAAAAGTATTTCCTGATTGTTAAGGATTTTCTTACTTGTATCTGGATTTTTCATTAAAAGGGAGTATTAAAAAAAATTGTTAAATAATTTCCCTATGTACATAGTTTTTGGGTACAAAAGTGGCTTTTTTCAAGGGTGGACTATCCACACTACAAGTAACTTGCAATTACATATTAATTAATTAAGTTGTTCCACAGTATGTAGCTGAAATCTATTTCTTTTTGAAGGCAAGGTCTAACTGTAGGCTCTAATGGATATCTGGTTAGCCCAGATATTCTTCTGTTTCACTTAATTAGAATTTTACCACTGTTGTAGCCTCTCACTTCTGTTTCCATTGCCCCAGCTTCAGTACCTGTGTAGTAAATAGCACTGTACACCACAGCAAATAGAGAGGAAGAATTAGATGGAGAAAGAAGCCTCTCAATTGCTCTCCTACATCTTGTAATCTAGTGTCTTTGTAGACATAAGGGATTTGGAGGACAAACTATACAACGTAAAGTAAGGGTAACTGATGCACCTAAAAGTACTACCTGTGCAGAATGTCTGAAGAATTAGCAGTAAGGTGCAAAGTGCTCCATTTAGTTAATAAAATAACTTGGTGTTAATTGTGACATCAATATTTCAGGTATTATAATTAGCTATTTCCCTTTTTGTCCCTGAATTATACTACACAGCTTCAAATCACTCTGACTAAAAGCCCTTCTCAGCACAGCAGATGTGGAACAAACTTCAGCCAGCTACTGGACTTTCAAAAGTTTGGGCAATGCTGCTTCATTGAACTTGCTGATTCTCAGAGTGGAATGCTCTACTGCTCAGCACTTCACCCTCTGCAGCGAGGAGCTGAGTTTGGGCCTATCTTTTATCATCAACGCAGCATCTGCTTTCTTGGCTCCAGGCACGGTAGATAGTCCTTTGGGGGTCCCATGTTACGGCTCAGTTTAAGAAACCCTAGGAGCTACTGCTCCTAGGCACTGATCTTACCCTAGTGTTTGGCGTACCAAACCCACCTATACTGACATCTGGCTGAGATGCAACTTTACCACATGTTCCGAGCAGGGAGCAGCACTTGGCTGAGGTCCTGGAGCCCAGCATGGAACTTCTGACCTGGGGAGCCACCATCTGCTACCTTTCCTGCTATCGCAGAGGGAGCACCAACTGCATTGCATCACTCTCCAGAACAGCACGCCCTCTTTGAGTACCAAGGCACTTTTGTGTCGCCGCCTGTGTGCTCTGTTGATCCTATCTCCTTGCCCATCTTCCCACAGTACTTTGTAATCTCTTATGCCTTTCAAACAGCCACACAGTAATTTGTGCCTTACGTATTTTGAAGTCTTCTCTATTCCCTGCTTGCTGGTTTACACTGTTCCGCTGGTTCACAACCTGTGGGTTGTAGGTATGTCACAAGTGAAACAAAATCCAGAGCCAAAGCTTATAGTGAGGTCCAGTGAGATGTGGAACAGAGTTTCCTTAAGAGTAGCCTTGACTATGGGAGCACTGCAGACCATATGACTTGAGAACCAAAATTCACTTCATTGTCAGTAACGAGCTTTGGAGTATTCAGTTCCCAGCACTACTGAGTCATCTGTCTATTTGTTATCCAGTAAAGATGTATTTGACTTCCTAATTGGAATTAAGGTTTCATGAAGTTTAAACAGCTTGAAAGCTTCAGGCAGAAACTTTCCAGTGGTTATTTTTTCAGTTCAAGGCTCTGTGGAGGTTGAAGTGAGCTACTTGCCAGACATGTGTGGCTCCTGTTGAAATTAGCATTGCCTTTATGCAGAGCCATTTCAATGCCTGAAGTTAATATTTCACCTCATGTTTCTAATAATCTCTACTTTTCTGATTATGCAAGTGCATTAGAGACCAGCCGTGAGAGTGTCAGACTTACTTTACTCAGACTCTAGTCACTGACTGAACAAAACCCGAGATGTACTGGACATAACGTAAGCTCCTTGTCCACCAGCTTTCTTTTTCCAAACTGGATTAACACTGCAGTTCTGCATTAAGGAAAGCAAGAAGCCTGTAAGAGGTTGCTTAGTTGAAATTAAGAGACTTTATTAACAAGCTTTCCCCATCCCTTGCAGTGGACTGTTGGGATTCTTTCTGATGTTGCACACAGTGAAGCTGAAAAGCATCACAACCTCAGGGCAATATGCAGCATGGAGCTTCCTTGCAAAGGTAAGAGAAAGAGACTGTCACAGGAACACAGTGGATCTGTGCTTCTCCCGGGAGAACTGAAGATTTTCAGCATCTCTCTAGTTGCCCTTGCTAAACCTATTTGATGCTCCTAGGGTCTGCGCAACCTGCACGCAGACTTGAGGCAACAAATATCAGATGCATAATAAGCCAGGATCTGGATATGGCATGAAATACTGTGTATAAACTGAGTTTACTGGAGCTGGGTTGATCATTGCAGCAAAGGATTTGGCCTACTGAATCCCAGTAATACAAATCGATCTCTCCAAAGGTGTTTGGAGAAGAATGCTTCTTATCAGAGTTTGTGCACCAGCCATTGTTTCTAGTTTGTCTTCCCTGAGCCAGGAGTTAAAACTAGTTCCCTGAAGTTCCATGCCAGAACTCCCACTGTTGTCCTTGCAGAGGAGAGTGGTGGATGTCCTTTGCCTTGACATTAACAAGGCTTTTGACAGTATCTCCCACAGTGTTGTTATATCCAAATTTGACTGTTACACTTTGGATGGACAGGCAATTAGAAAAATGGTTGGATGATCAGGCTCAGAAGGTAGAGGTTAATCATTCCTGCTCTAACTGGAGGCTTGTGACAACTGGAGCCGCACAGGGGTCTGTCCTGGGACCCATCCTGTTTAACATCTTTGTTGAAGAATCAGAGGCAATAGAGTTCACTCGTGTCTGCAAAGGACGCCGAACTGGGAGGACCAGTCAATAATGCTGAAGGACAGGGTTGCCTTCCAGAGGGACCTGGACAGACTGGAGGAATGGGCCGACAGAAATCTCAGAAAATTCATCAAAGACAGATGTGAAGCCCTGCATGTGGGAAGGAAGAGCCCCTGACAGTAGTACAGGCTGGGCGCTGGACAGCTGGGAAGCAGCTCTGCGGAAAAGAACCTGGGGATTTTGGTAGACAGCAAGGTGAACATGAGCCACCAGTGTGCCCTGGCAGCTAAGAAGGCCAGAAGTATCCTGGGTTATACTAACAAGTAGCACAGGCAGTAGATTCATGGGTGTGACCATGCCCCTCTACCCAGCACTTGTTAGACCGCATCTAGAACAGGGAGCCTTGTTTTAGGCCCCTCAATAGAAGGCAGACATTGATAAACTGGAGCCGGTTCGGCAGAGGGCTGCCAGGAAAGTCAGGGGGCTGGAGCACTTGCCTTGAGCAGAGGCGGCTGCTGGACCAGGCTTGTTCAGCCTGGAAGAGAGACAGCTTTGGGAGCACTTAACAAACAGCAGCTGCCCAGTAGCTATGCAGAAATTAAGACAGAGCCAGGCTTTTCACAGTGGTGCATGGGTCGGGGGGGGCGGTGGAAGATAACAAGTGTAAATTGAAGCGAGAGAGGTTCAGATTGGGTATAAGGAAAAACTTTTCCACCCCAAGGACAAGTCAGGCAGGAGCACAGCCAGTGAGGCTGTGCACTCTCCATCTTTGAAGGTTTTCAAGACCCAACTGGAGAAAGCCCTCAGCAACCCGGTCTGACCTCCTGAGGTCCATTCCTACTGGAATTATTGTATGATCTGTAGATCTAGGGGCGGGCAGTACTTGATTTAAGTTACTAACAGCTCATTTGTTAAATTATCAGTGGTAAATGCAGTCAGAAGAGTTTGTCAGACTCCTTTTGCCTGGTTAGATTTTACTTAGTTTCATCACTCTCAGCTAGGTCATGTGAAAACCACAACCTTCCTATGTGGTTTGTGATCACAGCTTTACTACTTACAGTGAATGAAGCTGTTACCTTACCAAAAAGAAAAGAAAAAAAAATAAAGTAGACTTGCATAATGTGCTTGTTTAGAAACTGGAGTCAAATGAGTCTTTGGTTTTTCTGGGGATAACAAGACGGGAGTGATATGGCTCGGTTTGTGCTTTGCAAGCTGTTCCACGCTGTGCAAGTCACATAGAGTTTCTTACCAGTTTGAATTTCTTCCAAAGATTCTGACTGTGCAGATTTTAGTAGAGCAGCTTTCTTCTTGCTCCTTGGTAGCAAGTCAACTGATCTAAAGCTTGCTCTGGTGTCTTTTTTTTTGTTTTTTTAAATATTCTGGGTTGGAGATGGGAATAGCTGGCTCTGCTAATAGGTATTGTGAATAAGGAGAAATGGTCCTGCATGTGGTATTTATGACCTATCCAGACAAAAATGCAGGCAAAGATGTGTTGTGAAATATATTTTAAGCAGATTTGGGTCCTTCCCAGCTCAAGTGGATCAGAGCCACAAAGTCTGGACTGGATCAAAGCTTTCCCAAAGTTCAAGAGTTTCTAGATATGTGGGGTTTTGGCCAACTCTAGACACAACTTAGGCAAAGTTCGTTCTAGCCACTGTTGTCAATGAAATTACGTGCCTTTATAGCAATTAAAGATTTGTCCCTGTGTCACTGTGATAATTTAATCTGTTCTTCAGCCTTAGAAGTCTGTGTTTGTTAATGTGCATGGTTTAATTATCTTGCTTAGGAAGGTTTTTGTAACAGAGCAAATTAGTCCTTTCACTGTTGTAGCTTTTAACCGAGTGCTCAAATTATATCTTGTCTTGAGTTCAAAGAGGGGAATAAGTAATAAGGACATGAGATCTGTCTGTAGCGCTAATAATTTTATCAAAACCAGCAATTCCCTAATGTCTTCCACTAGTGTTTTAAAGTTTGCTGTAAGAATGATTTCAGGGCTCAGTCATGCCCACCTGAGGCAGCATGAGGAGCAGGGAGGAACTGCAGCTCCAAGTGCTGAAATGCAGCTGATGATGTGATAGAAGTCAGTGAATGCTTGAAAAACTTGGAAACACTATACCTGAGTTTCAGAACAGGGATCAAAAGAGACTGCAGAGACAGACACAGATAGGCAGAAAGGAAGAGCTGAACTGGAGGTTGCCTGCAAGGGTAGGTAGGGACTGATCTACCCACTTCTTGTAACTATAAGGAACCATAAACTAACATATGGGGTAGTTAAGAAGAGTCCTATCTACTATCTGTTCACTAATGCTGCTTCTTCCAGGTGTTTGGAAGTGTTAAAGCCTACATACTGATCCAGCCCAACATTGCCTGGGTATGAGGGCTGTCTCAATCACATTTTAAGTCATCATAGGTACAGAAAAGCAGTATTTAACTAGTACTGTAAAAACTATTTAAATCCAAGTGTGTGACTCCCTTAAAAAACAAAAAAAAAAGGAAGTAAGTTAATGGGGATAAAGAGTAAAGATAGAAACTGTTTGAATCTGGACTTGCAGAATGAAATCCAGTAGGAAAAAAAACCTCTGGTCATAACAACAGCTTTGTGTTCCCACATGAGCATTTTTCTTGGATTGAGTAGTGCCCTAGATCATCCTCTTAATCTCTCAGACTGACTGGAGTTTTCACCAGCAGTTGGAAAAGAGCAGCATTTGAGGCCAGAATATGTTTATCTTGCAAATGAGCCAAGAAAAGAGAATGCTGTAGTCCTCAGACAGCAGCGCAGGCCTCTAGGGAGGCACAGAGGATCAGAAAATCTGTTTTCCATTTGGGTGCTTTGTACCTGTGTGACTGATGAGTTGGGGCTGAGATCGTTGCCACCACTTCATTTCTTGTTAAGTGCCAATAGGCCACTGAACTAACCATGAGATCTGATCGAGCCTGCTTTGCAGATTCAAGGAGACGTTCTTTGTGAAGCCCACATATTTGGCCTCCCTGCCCTCTAATTTTTCATTCACTTAAAAACTGGAGCTGGGTCGTAACTTGTTTTTATGATACTTACTTTGGCTAGGGCAACTTAATCATTGTATGAGGTTTTTAAATTCTTCCCCATAATGATTTCTGACAGCTTTCGTGTCAAAGCATTGCTTAGTGCAGAGACAGACGAAGCACAGGTTTCATCTGTGTATATAGCCTCGTGTGATATTTATAGTGACAAATGCTCCCTGCACTTTTGCTGTGAAAGCAAATAGTGTGTGTGTTAGTCATATCTGCATAGATTCCTGAGAAATGCCAAAAAATCACTGAAGTGATCTGTAAAACAAAGTAATTGCTTTTAAGAAGGCTAAGAAATACGGAATGCTTTGTCATAGCCTTGCACAAATTTAATCCCCAGAAGAGCAAGGATTTGAAGCTGTACTGAGATTTTTTTAAATTTTTTTTTTAATTTATTTATCTGACAGCTATGCTAGTATCATGGGTCATGTACTGGAAAGGAAAACTGGAGATGCTCATATATACAGACAGAAGCATCTGGTGAGAACACTAATGAGCTCTAACAGTGCTGTCAGTGAGTTTGTTTAGATTAAGGCTGCCAATCTATATCTGGTGATGAAACCTGTTAGTGTCTCTAAAAGTTAAGCAGCAGAAATAATCTAAATCATGAATAGAAGAGGGAAATGGTATTTCAGAACATTTCTTCAGCAAGATACTGGTTACTTATGAATTCATACTCCTGTATCATGTTTAGTGTTATCTCGATAAACTTGTAGTAGGAGGTTCAGCTTGTTTCCAGTAGGCACCTTTTGTGATAGCTTGTTCTGAAGAGGAAGAATAAATGGGAAGGCCAATGGGAAGTGGATTTTGGATTCTGTCTTTCTTCCTCTCTCCTCTGAAGAAATGAAATAACTGAAATGGAATAACAGAATGATAACTGAAATAAAATCTCAGTGAGTTTTACACTGGTTTGCTTAGCCATTGGTTGGAAGAAAAATTAGATTAATCTGATCAGGAGTAGGCAGCTCTGTTCTATATGGCCATCCCATCCCAGCATTATGTGATCTCAATTGTGTTGAAACAGTGTTGGAGGCTCCTTTTTACATAAAAGCATCTCCTGACAAGCTGTTTCTATTCCTTATTTGTTAACTTTAGAAGTGTTTGCCCCAGGTCACCCCATGTTTAATGCTGGCTGCCAGACATTGTGAAAAATACTTTTGCAGGAGTGTCTGAAAGAGTGTCTTATCCATGGGTCCTATGCACCTAACTGCAGCCCACTGTAGCTATACCCCAGCAGTTTTAGTCCCCTCTGAAAATACGTAACAGCTATTCAGAATGCCTCCTCTAGTCTTTGATTTTATATTTTGTTTCTGTGTATCTGCTTCTCTGGTCCCAATGGTGTCTTGAAGAGAATGGATAGAACAGATCCATCTTCATGTCAGTGCAAAAAAATGGATGATATCCCTCTTAAAGATTGGAAAAGTACTGATGTTTTTTATTAAAGCAGAAATTCTCTTTTTCTGGCTTCTCCTAAAATGGTAGAGGCTACAACTGCAAGTCTTCCAGGGCACCTAGCCTGGTTGTGCTCACTGCACCTCTTTTCACAGACAGCAGTTCACATGAGAATTTTATCTGCTTTAATTCCAAGGGCAAACCAACCAAGAGAAATAAAACAAATTCATGTTTTTGTCCACATTTTTTGCAGTCTTAAAGTTTCTCCTAAAACATGTGCTCCTATTTGTGTATCTCTTAATTAATCTCTCACTGCTGCTTTGCATGCAAGTGCTATAAAATATTCTGGTCCAGAATGTCAGTTCCTTACTTCTGCTGAGGGCTAGTTGTTTGCAGAAATAGGTGCCCCTTCATTGGCACCTTCTGAAGCAAATGGCTCTTTGTTCATCTCTGCCCTAATGGAATAGGATTTTGCATTAAAAAAAAAAATCTATTTAAAAATTGTGTACATATATCATAACCAGAAGACGAATGTGTTTGGTTAACTGGCACTTGTCAACTTGGTTATGTTGCAGACTGAAGTAGTCTCTTCTTTGCATGCTGCTGTGCTCAGGCAAAAGTGACAGTGAGATTCTTGGCTGAAAATCCCATTGCTTTCTTGGCTTGGACTTCATAAAGCTTTATGCAAAAATGTCATAAACTCCCACTGGAGTTCCATATTCACAGGGAATTTTCATTTGGTAAAGATCCTGCGCCGCATGCAAGGATATCTCAAGACATCTTGCGCAACCTGGAAAAACCTTTGGCAGCTGCAAGCCAAAGCCCTGGGAGAGAGGGAGAATTGTGTGCCATACCTGACCAGACTCTGCTGGTAGGTGCTGCCGGTGGCACCAGTGTGGTTTGAAGTGTCTCTAATCTGAGAGACGGAGTTTCCGGCTTTCAAATGTGCCAAGAAGAGGTTCGTAAAAACAGAAGTGAACTTCTTCCATCTACGTGCCTTATGGGTGTGGATATGCACACACATATGCATAAAGATGAATAAAAATGGTAAAATTCCTTATTGATTTGTGATTAGTCCTCACTGTATGAAATATGTACATTTATTCCTGACAGATATATTTGATTCCTATGAGTCACCATGGGGACTATGCAAATACTTTGGAAAAGAAAATGTGTTTTTCAGCTGAGCTTGACTAGCAGATAAGGCAATCAGTGTGCTCTTAACTGCATCTTAAGGGTCTATAAAACAGACCAGTTGCTGAAACCTTAAAAGTATAGGTTTTCAGGAAGTTTCCATGGAGACAGCTTGATAGTTACCTTGTAGCATCCAACACTAATTACACCATATAATTGTTGGGAAGACATCAGTCTCCATAACAACTCCTTTGCGTGCTGCATGACCACTAAGCTCAGTGGCACAGGCTGCCTGGGGCACTAATGCAATTTAAGGAAGCTGTCTTGTAAGAATAGCTGAGACTGGAATCTCCAGGTAATGGAAAATTTTAATATGTACAATGAGATGGGTTGTATAGGGCTGCAGTTGCGCATCCATTGATAATGGGAGCTACACAGCTTTTGGGCATGGCAGGTCACACAAATAAGTACCTAAAGGTATGCGTCGGAACTTGGGGTAGTATCGCAGCACAAGTTTGATCCATGCTCGATACAATAAATCCAGCCTCTGCAGACATTAGCTGATAGATTGAACCCTAAGAGATGCTCTGAATTAGTTTGTTTCCTTTTATCAATCGCCATACCCATCTGAAGTGCATCATGTACATTTGGTATTGTCATTTTCTTGAACATAAAGCTAACTGCAGAACACACCAGCTTGGAGTGTGTCTTTGGAAGGTACTTTTTCACCCCTAGCCTGGACAAACTGTCTCTATGTACTTGACAGTAGAAAAGAACAATTTAAAAGTAGATTTTGTCAAATCTAACAGAATTTTGAATTGCAGAGGATGCAGGTTCACTTGTTCCTCGGAATAATGGATTTCTAGTCTCCCATGTGTTTATTTGGTCTCCTGGAGTTACTTACATATGGAGAGCTGAGGCTGGGAGATGAATCAGAAGTGTGGCCAAAAAAACAGATAAAAGAATGAGAACTGTTTTGGAAATTGTTTCCGTTGCTGATGTGCTGATGTAAACACCCAAATTACATGGGAGAACCGTGCACTATATAACATACTAATGTAGAAGGTTTCAAAGCTAGCTAAGGCTAGGCTTCCGAAAATGAGCAGAAATAGCCACATTTTTCCTCTTCTGCTGGTTCCTTGTTCTTTTCAGGATCTGGATCACTAGCTGCTGTTTTGATTCTTAGAAACTTCATGAGTGAAATGTGTGCAGACTGCCTCACAAATCTTGAGCCTCATCATTGACCTCTCTGGTAGGCACTTGGTGTCACACTCCAGGTTGCTTTCTTCAGAAGCTCCTCATGTTAACGAGCTGCTGCTGTCTGAAACTGGTCTCCCTGTCTTTCTCTTCCTCTCCTTCCCCAGCTCAGAGTCAGTCTTTGCAAAATCTCAAGTGTGTTCATTTCTCAATCCCACTCCGTACACCTGTTTAAGGATTAGATTTTGGCTTTCAATGAAAGTCAGCAAACAGCTGTAGGGCTCTTGGGGAGGCAGACTGAATGGCTTATGTCCCGTCCCTGAAATAAGTGGTGCTCAGGGAAATCACATGGGCTTCAAAAAATCTCAGGGGATGTCTGTGAGCTCTTCTCATCCTATCCACAGCTAGTGCAGAGAGGAAGGGAGCAGACTCCAGCTTTCACTCCATGCAAGTTNGTACACCTGTTTAAGGATTAGATTTTGGCTTTCAATGAAAGTCAGCAAACAGCTGTAGGGCTCTTGGGGAGGCAGACTGAATGGCTTATGTCCCGTCCCTGAAATAAGTGGTGCTCAGGGAAATCACATGGGCTTCAAAAAATCTCAGGGGATGTCTGTGAGCTCTTCTCATCCTATCCACAGCTAGTGAAGAGAGGAAGGGAGCAGACTTCAGCTTTCTCTCCATGCAAGTTTCTATGGATGATTGTCCTAAGGGGGCGGAAGGGAATGGGTCTTCTTGCAGACGCCTCCCCACCCTTTCTGAGGGAGCAGGAGGCCAAAGGCTGCAGTCAACTGCAGNCCTTCCCTGGCGCAACTTGCAGCCATGATTGTTCTAAGGGGGCGGAAGGGAATGGATCTTCTTGCAGAGGCCTCCCCACCCTTTCTGAGGGAGCAGGAGGCCAAAGGCTGCAGTCAACTGTAGTCACTTCTGTCACTGTCTTCCCATGCACAGGACACCCAGGGACCGCTGAGGCCCACAGGGCTAAGCGTGTAACCTTGTGACATTGCTCTTTTATGAGGCATTACTCAAAATGTGTTCGCTGTGTTAATGTTTTAAAAAACATTTTGTCAAGGGTCACTTGTTTTTTAAGGTTTCTGATGGAATATTTTGACCTTTTGTAACAGTGAATGGTTAGAAAGCCCTGAAAAGACTTTTGGTTTTGAATGGAAAAATAAAACCTTAAAGAATACAATTCTTCCTTGCAGTCCTTGGCATAATAATAATAATAATCATAGCATGTCGATTTCTTTCCATTACATCATTACTAAAACAGCATAAACACAGCAGAGAATGGCAATGCAGAGACTGTGTCTCTGTTATTATTGTTGGGTTGTACAGAAAGGGGTCAGCAGGGAGATTTAGTTATCTGGTCTGGGAACTGTTTGTTTATGAATTAGGTTTTCCCAAAGGAGTCGTGAGATGGGAAATACAATAGGAAATGGACTTTATACATGCACAGAAATACCAAAACTCCAAGTGTCTTGCGGGAGAGAGCTTGCTGGAAACTTGCTATTTTTGCTAACAGATTTTTAAAAAAAGATACTTGATTATGCATCCTGAAGTTTCCTATACTATTTTTGATACTAGTGATATCCTTCACAGAGTTCTGAGTTAGTCATGACAGAAAAATACTTTACATATGATAATGTTGACAAGGAACATAAGCCCTTCAGGTGTTCCTATAGATTTTAACACTGGAAATATGCATTATATTGCTTTTCACCAAAATATTCCCCTTCAGCTGTGTGTCCTCATTGGTTCTGAAAATATCCTTGAACCCTTTCGGCAACATTTGTGCTTTCCATGTATAAGTGAAGCAGAGTGCATAGACTCTGTTATTTTACAGCAGTGATACTGGAGGCAGGAAGAGGTTTGAAGGTGCACTGAGAAAAACGCCCAGGTCTTGACAGTGGCCTCAATCTGCAGGGTTCAGCCTGAGACCTTCAGGATCCAGCATGGAAAGAGCAGTCGCTGAGGATGTGCCCAGCATCCTAGCCAGCACCCCCCTCTACAGCAAGGTACTCCAGATATGATCACTCTTGGCACATGGACCCCAACTGCCAGGAACTTTACAGTCTGCCTGCTGGAACCTGCTTTTGGTTTTGTCCCCCTGGATGCCAGCTGAGCCACCGCTGAGGGAGGTCATAGTCCACTTAGAATCGCCTCCTCTCCCACCTTCAGTCAGAGGTCCTGCTACTGCAGGGCAGTTCTGGTAACAGTTCCTGCCTGATCTGGCTGCTTGCCCACCCACTGGCATCTCGCACTTGGGAGGAAGATAGACATAGGCAGATGCTGAGCTTGGTCCTTCCCAAGGAGCCAGCTCCTTTTGTGCCAGTCATACATAGCAAAATATTGATTTGCCTGTTAAATTTGCCGCTTAAGTGTGACAGTGAAAAGCACGGTCGTCTTATCTGGGTTATCAGCCTTCTCTGTCTCTTTATGGTAATCTCTAGTTCATGATCTCATAAGGGTTAGATGAGGTGAAGAATAACGTGGAATGCCAGAAGGCTAACTCTTGCCGAGCTTAACATAAGATGAAGTGTATTTTATTGTGGTATTTTACAGCGGCGGAGCGTTACAACAGCTGGCCGCTCCCCAAAACTGAAAAGCAATTCTTTTCAAATCAGGTAGAAGAAATAATTCTTTAACCCAGTACACCATATTGCTGACCAGTAAAATCCAGGGCGTCAAACAGAAGGTAATACTGAGGCAGTTGACTGCGTAGGAGTAGAGGTGTATATTTTGTACAGGTTTGGAACTATTCAAAAGGTTTCAGTGACTGGGTCACTAGTAATTTCAGCAGAAGCAGACATTATATGGAAATCTTTCTAGGACAGAAGTGCAAAGATTAATAAACTGCATGCCATGGGATGTAAGTTTTGTATCAGCAAAGGTCGAGGAGCAGATCCCTCCTTTCCTCTGATGTGCACATCGACTGCAGACTTGCTGCATTGGGGGAGGATTGTAAAATCTCCTGACTTGTCTACCATCAACCAATACTTGATTAAACAAACCCTTGGTTGACCCCAGTTAGTATCCATAATCCTAATAGGTAGAACACCTCACTGCTGCTGCCGTTGCAATGCTTACTCCATTACACAAATATTTAATAATTCATAAAATAAGAGCAAGGCGATGAATGATATTGCCCTGTCAGCTTCTGAGCTCAGACATTTCAGGGGAGAGACTAAATGGCAGGAGCAGTTTAAGGCCTTTGCAGTAATGGGGCAGCGTATAAGGAAAAGAGACTCCTTGACAGGCCGAAACAACAGAGGAAAAGGAAGGTTAAGCATTGTAATGCATGAAGAGTTTACTGGAAACAGGAGGTGTTGGGTCTTAAGTTTGGTTTAACCTGGAGATACAAATATATTTCAGCTTTTGGTCAAATAACGCACAGCAGCAGTTGATCTTGTAACAGCAAGAATGGACAAAGCACTTCTTGCAAAGTCAAAGAAAATCAAAGTTATTTGGCCTAAATAAGTCTTCTCGTATCCCTTGTTAAATGACTTCTGTTGTCCTTGCTTGACAAAGCTTCAGCTGCATGGATCGTGCCTCTCCTGTGTGGAACTGACCCGAGCAGATGCTGTTAGGCTGGTGCGTGTACGCATACCTGTTTGGGTCACGATCATAGCGTTTCCGTATCCGCTAGGCGTGCTTCGGGGAGAACGTACGTGAATTGTGCAGGGGTGTCCGTTTGTCGCCTTAATACAGAACCGCAGCACCGAGAGTCGTAACAGTACCTGCATTGCATTTCCAGTGGTCGCATTTAAGAGCAATATTTCAATATGTTAGAATTGCGTTCCGTACTATAACCACTCTACACTTTATAGGCTGGAGATCGGTGGCACTTCACCAGCTATCTCACTAGTCGTAGGAAGGGGAAGTGTATGTTTTGGCCATTATCTTCAGTGGCGGACGGCAAATGCTTCTTGTTTTGGCTTTCTCTGTATTATGCCAGAAACTCTGATGTTTTTGTTTGAGTGAAGGTAGGGTGGAGTGGCTACTTCATGTCCAAAAAGAAATAGCTACCATAATTTTCAGCCAAATGTAGTATTTTACAAGGGGCAAAGAGTTTTGGGTTTGGGTGTGGGTTTTTTTTTAAAAGTCTCAGGATATCTTTCACATTTTGTAGGAAAGCAAAATGAGTTATGATGTGCTTGTAATAGTTCAGTCCTATCTCATCAGTGATGTATACAGATTTCTGTGCTATATATAGTATGTGTTTTATAGGAGTGTGTTTATACATTGATAGATGGAGGCCTTTCTGAAAAGAAAAGGTCTTGTCCTGTTCATGTCTGATCATTGTGAATATGACCATGATATCCTATTTCTTACAAGAGATTTTTCTTACACAAATTCTGTTAATTACATTCAGTAACGCACGCACCCTTCTTTACTTTCTGTACTTTATTATAAGGTGTCGCTGCAACATAAAATAATTGCTGTATCTTTCTCTGTGATGACTCTTGTATGTTTTAAAAAAAGAAAGAGACAGTTCAACAGCAAGGAAATTAAGGTATCACCACTAAAATCTTTGGCTGAAAGCTGTAGGACAGGTGCCACGTACCCTAAAGAGGTGAAGGCAGAGGGTTGTCTGAGAAGTCATTCAGAGGCAAGAGGCAGATGGGCTTTTTTGAGCCCTTTCTGCATTGTAGGATGGGGCTGGGCATACAGCTGGGTGCCAGAACGACCGAGGAACCACAGCTTCCATATCCCCCAGTGGCTCATTTTCTCCCGCAACCAAACTGCTAATGAGATGCATACGGTGCAAGAACAATAGCTTCGCCACCTTTGTCTTGTGAGGAATAAAAGAATGATGAATTAGATGACAATTCAGCAGTTCTTCTGGCATTCACATGATTCTCAGGGTTAAAAAATAGTTACTGTAGCATATTAATCTGAAAGAATTATACATTAAATCCTTGACAATGTATTAATCTGTTAAGACAGGATGCTGAATGATTAAGGAACCTGATACAACTACCTATTGCTTTCAGTCTTGCACTTGCAGGATCAGTGTCTTGGTTGTATTGGTCATCTCATCCTGGAAATGAAAAGAACATATAGAAAACAGCACTGAGAAATATCTTCATAAGTGCAATAGAAAGTAGAGGATGGATACCTAATTCCCTGTGAGGATCTAGGCACAGAAATGCAGATGGATATCTGCTCTCTAAATGCGTGCTAAGGATAATTAAGAAATCTGCTTTCTTACAGCAATTGAAAAGCTGATGCATAAAAATACTCCTGTGTGAAACAAAGATTATTATTGTTTTGAGTATTGGTAGTGTAAAAAAACAATCAAACCATCTTAAGAGTATCTGTTGATTTTGCTGGAGGTGAGCATTTATACTGCTTCTGTTTGGAAAACATCTTGGAGGGCTGGTTACCGATGGTGTTTGTCATATGATCTACCCTCCCCCTCTTTTTTTCAGTATGTGTTGTTTTAAATGCAACATGTAGCTGATTTTAAGCTGGGCCAGAAGTTAATTCCTGTGAAAACCAGATAGATTCATTGACCCTAGAACTAAGTTTTAGCTTTATCATTAGGCATTTGACTGCTAAGGCACGTTTAAACACTGGCTGCTTTTGAGTCACAATACACGGAACTAACTGTTCTTAAAGAACCCTTGGAATTTACCATTCTTGTTTTAATAATGTTGGGGAAAAAAATAAAGAGAAATAAATAATGAAAGGAAAGGGCAGAAGAGAGTGACCAAATCTCCTTTGAGAAAAGTACGTTTTAGGGAAGCTGAAGATCTGCTCAGACATTTAGACAAATGAGAAGTAAAGGATCTCAAATTTACAACTGCTGGTAGAACTTCCGTGTGGCTGGATCAAAGCTGTGTGGATCATGAAGTTACTGACTCTGTCACCGTTGCCCTGGTGCCACCGTTGCCATGGTGCCAGCATCACTTATCATTTCAGTCAGAACTCTGCCCAGGCCCANGACGGTGACTCCACCACCTCCCTGGGCAACCCGTTCCAATGCCCGACCACCCTTTCCGAGAAGAAATTTCTCCTCATCTCCAACCTGAACCTCCCCTGGCGCAACTTGCAGCTGTTCCCCCTAGTCCTGTCACTAGCTGTCTGTGACCTCTTGATCCAGGGTGTGTGTCAGGGTGGGTTGAAGGGTTTTCTTCCTTCAGGAGAGCTGAGCAGAGTCCACCTATGAGCAGTGTGCACCTAGGAACGCTGTCACGCACAAACTCATTGCCCTGTGTGCTGATTTCACAGACTGACAGGCTCCAGTTAAGTCTGTCAGGGAAGGAAAACCCTTAGGGCATGCCTGCACTTTGGCCAGGCTGTGAGGGTAGTGCCGCAGACATGCTCAAGTTAGCTTTAAACTAATGAGCAGGACTGAGAGCCAAACCTGTTTTCCTTCCCCCCTTTCTTCAATGTATTTCACTTGGGATTCTTTCTTTGCCTTGCTCGGGCTGCTCAGCTTTTCAGGCAGGTTCAGGGCATTGCTGTTTCTTTTGGGAAGAGCCATTATTTTGGTGGTTCAAGGCTTCATTACGTTTCTTTGGAAAAAGCTGCGTCTGCTTAAAATCCTTCCTTGTCGGTGGATTTATTAGTACAGCTCCTTCGGGGAGGGCTGTATTATCTGCTGAAGCCGTTAGGTTAAGCAGCATATTTTGTCTTGCCTTTGGATTGGTAACAGCAGACCCTCAGAACAAAGTTGAAAACTCTCTCAGTTCGTTTCAATGTGTTGATTAATACAACAAAATTAGTATCCAGGGAAGGAGGCTTTACACGAGAGTTGGATGGGGGGATTTTGCTTGCATTTGCTGTATCTCTTTTAACCAGAAATTGGCTTTGGCACTTTAAAGATGGTTTACAAGGAGCTTTCAAGCTTCTAGAAATGATCCAGATTGCACAGAAGGCCTTCTCATTGCAATAGGCAGTATGCTCGAAAGCTTCCAGGGAAGTTTTTGTTTCCATTGTAGATCAACCCCAAAGCTGACTTGAAATTAAACAATTAATGCTAGTTTGATTTTAGTCTGGTCCCGTGTGCAGGATTCGTTCAGTACTGTACAGGATGGAGGAGATCTCCTGTGCACAGTATCTGCAGCTGGTAATGGTGCTTTAGTTTGATTGATGACAGTGGGAGAAAAATAGTATATTTTTTTTCTTTTTCCTCCACATTTTCTTTGTATTTAATTTTTCCCTGCCCTATTTATAAGCATTCCAGTTGTACTTGACTTCAGTTCTAGTCCCATCCTACTTTTCTTGTGAGGGAGGATGTGTACCATGTTTGTCATCTTTAGCAGGGATTTTTGCTGCTGACTTACGGCAGGTTTCCAGTGACTGCACCAGCTCCGCCATTGGTGAGCTTACTGGGGGCCGCTGGTGCCTCTTGTTGTTCGTCGCCGACTTTCTGTGGTTTGTGAAATGTCACAGTCAGCACCTGCTCTGCGAAGATCCCCTCTCAAGTCTGGGTTATTTCAAAAAGGCTTGTCAGTACAAGCTGGACCACTTCCGTCAGGGTTTAGACAGGGGAGATCCAGGTCCCTCAGTGTTCTTCCATGTATTTGGCTGTCCCAGTCAATGCCTCGTTCATCTGGTTTTGCTGGATCTCTCTGAATCAAAATATTCTTGCAAAGGTGCAGAAAAGTTCCCCATCTGGCAATGTTTGGCTGCCTTAATTTTGGATGTAACAAAGCTAGATAGAAATGGCTTGTAGTCCAGCTGAGATGAAAAGTGTATGTAAACAAAGAGTAGCGGTGTTAATAACCTAGAAAATTCATGTTAATTAGTACAGAAGTTGGCATTTAAAGATTAACTGTTCCTTTTTTCTTCTTCTGAAGATTTTTGTTTCATTTTTGCTAGATCTCCGTACCTGACATAACATTTTGTGTGCACGTATGTACGTGTGGACATATATACTAAAGAAATGTAACTCTGAAATCTGGGAAATTATTTCAGTGCCCTCCCTCAAGAAACAAAAGAATGTGTTTTGTTACTGATGTTTGCCTGCTGTAATGTTTGCCTTTTTGGTAGTACTGGATTATCTTGATGTAGCTGTTTTCAGTGGCACTAACAGTGATCCATTTCCCTGGTGATTTTTGATGATTATCTTAGCAGCTGGTTAAAACATGCAGAAGAGGGATGAAACAAATATTATGTCTATAAAAAGCTTGACATGGCTTTAATTCCACCGGTAGAATGAAGAGGGAGGTTACATACATCAGAAGCTTTTTCCCGATGTTTTGAGAAGATGACCTGACGATAAATAGAATGATTTATTTTGAACAGTGAGTGAACTTGATGAGCTGTTTCAAAACACTCTCTTTGGAAAAAATACGCATTTTTGTAAGGACAGAGGTTTTGGCAGTTTGGGGAGCTGAGGTTACAAGGATTGGCTCTGTGTACACAAACTAAGGAAAACTTTTCTGAAGTATTCTGTGCTCACTTACAGCAAGAACTATGACATTTAACTTTCTAGCAGTTGAACAGTGAATCAGAGGAAACATACTTTTGCTATGATATGTACAAGTATAGTGGTAATACTAACAAATCACGGTCGTGTCTGGACTAAAGCCCCATATCTTTCCATTCCAGATAGGAAGATTAAATCAGAAGCTAAATTTTGAAAATGTCCTCATCCGTGTTCTTGGCGATATAAACAAAATGTTCTTGAACACCTCGGAAATGCTAGATATTCAAAATCTACAGCCAGCTTTTGCAGCTTGAAAATCTTTCTCTAAAGTAATTATAAAGTCAGGGATAGAAGGGATCAGCAATAGCTTGGTCAAGAATAACTCATTCATCTAGCCAGTGCTGGCTGGCTTGAACCGATCGAGAACTGACACCATAGAGGCTATGGGATAACCACAGCGGTCGGTGGAGAAGGCAAGGCAGCAGAAGATGCAGACTCCAGCATTTCTGTATTTCCCAGGATCCAAGTTTCTGCTTTGTCAAGGACTGGGAACCCTTAGGATGCCATCTTCTGTCTTCAAGCCACATGTCAGACTTACCAGAATTTTCTGGTGTCATATGGTCAAGAAATAGATCTAATAGGAAAGCTGCCTCTTGCCTGTTCTTAAGGTCCTTTACCAAAGAATTCTCCAAACAGTCTCTTTTTTTTAATTATTATCAATAAAACTAAATTAATTTCTAATTCTAAATTAATTTCTCAATTTTTTTCTAATTTTTTTAAACCATTTTTATGAAACAAATGTTGCTTTTTCTTCTGAACATTTTTTCTTGTCTGACTGTAATGTGATTAGAAGCAAGGAGGGGATCATTCACATCATGACTTGTGTGGCTGTCTATCAAAGCTCCTTGGGAACTCTTTAAAACTGGCGGTAACAGTGCCTCCCTCCACTCACGAATCACTAAAGCAAATTTACAAATGCAGACGCACGAGAGCACATTCTTTCCTTGGACGGTTTTATATCCCTACTGTGCAACAAGTTCTTGGACACGTTAGGATATTTCTGCTTTATGAATCTGTTACCCGGCACGTCAGCAATGCCGTCATCGTTCTTGTTGCCGGTAGTTCAGCCTGATAAGGAACAAACTCTGGACCTGTAGAAGTGACTCCCTTCTTCTCTTTGGATCCTGAGGTTGGGCTCTGTGTTGTCCTTCAGAGCAGCTTGTTAAATGTAACTGGTGATGTAAGCGGTGCGCAGGATGTTATATGGCACCTGGGCTTGTCTTTGGTTCCCAGAAGGATGGGAATGCCTGAAGTTTTCACCCTTTTTTGTGGGGAACTGAATCTGGGAATCTCTTCTAACTAAGAAGTTGTTTGAATCTTCTGACTCTCCCACTTCTTGCAGGTTAATACTCTGGAGCGCCACGTCCCTCTGCTTTGCCTGGCTATGGTGTACCAGTATCCGAAGCTCAGCCTTTCAGATAGGCATTGCACCACTGAGGAAACAGACTTTTTTCTTCCTAAGTGATTCCTTCCTTAAAGCTTCACCATAGTTCATGCCTTACCAGCTTCTAATGAGTTATCTTTGATGGCCATGATTTCTCTGATGCACAAACCCTAGAGCTTTCACGTGTCTGTGGTCATTAGGTACAATGATTTCAGCCTCTTCTGTTTCTGTTTCAGTGTTTATAATGAGCAGATCTTTCTGATCACTGAATCTCCTCAAAATATGTTGCTTTTATTCAAAAACTGGAGTAGGATCTCACAACCTTTGTTTCCCTCTTTAGGGACAAGGTTGTAAGGTGACAAAAGAGACTATTTCTCTGCTGTCCCACCCTTTCTTGGTGGGTCCAACCCCACTTATGGTACAAACCTGCAAAAGGGCTGCTGTTTTAAGACCCTTCTTTGTGTCATGGTCCAACCACAGAGCTGGGTTGCCCTCTGATTTCTCTCCTGGTCCTTTTTCGCTCCCCGTACTAGAGCAGCTATGTAAAGAAGTTCCATCTGTATTGTCACCTTAACTATTCAGGCTCAATCTTTGTTCTGGCAGTCCTGCAGCATTCTCCCTGTGCTTGAAGTGATGCTGGTCTAATCTTCTTTCTTCCCCTTCCTGGTGGGATCTGTAGTCCTAGCTCAAGCAGGCTTTCTGCATTACTGTAGAATTTGGGGTTAGTAAGGCCAGGCTGATGAATTTCTGCAAGTTATGTCCTCCAGCAGTGGAGGCGATCAGCCCACTCTCCTCTTCTGCACAGACCTCATCCCAGCTAAGTATCCATCACAAGGATACGCTTATTTCCTTCAATGCTGATACACGTTCTAAAGATCTAGAACCGGTTTTGGATGAGATAACGAATGCACTCTGAAATGCCAAGATTTTTTATTATGAAATTACTTGTAAATAATTCAGTGATTGGAAATACAGAAATAGTTCAGAACCAGGCAAATAGGTGTTAATAAAGTGTTCCTTTGAATGAGTCTTGTTTCCACAGAACAATGGAGTGACACATTAAATTTAGAGTGATTTATTTTAAGAAACAGTATTTTTTCCTTTTTTTGTGTGTTCAAAGGTTTGAAATGATTTCTCAGGAACGATTTCAGCTCACATGGAAATGTTTTGTTAAATGATGCTATGCTCGGATTTTTTTCCTAATCACTGAAAGCTGTGTCAGTATTTTGTAGAAATGTATGAATGTTTTTAAAAATAGCCTTTGCTGTACTGCAATTGGTCACAATTCCTTTAAGCAAGTAAGTAGGCAGAGTCCATGGAGCTATTTCTGTTTCTAAAATTGTTGGGGTTCAACCATCCACTCTGTATTATTTGGTAAAATTACTGATTGTTTGTCAAATTCTTGGGGACCTTTGTTCAAAATATGCTGGTTATAGCTACTTAAAATTTCCCTTTCCACCTCCTAGTTTTAAAGATTCAGCACCAAAATATATTTGGAAATAATTAATTCAGTTTGCCCTTTTATTTGCTTTCTTTTGTCTTGCAAGCTCATTTCTTTTCCTAAGGCATCTGAATGCTTAGGAGGACAACTGTGACCTTTAAAGTGAAGAAAGAGATATTACTGCACTTTGCGTGTTGTGGTTTGTTTTTTTTAAAGGACATTCAGAACATCAATGTAGGTGGTTTTGGGGTTTTTTTTTAAGTGCACTTAAAACACTCTGGAAAATGCTGAAATGTACTTGAAGGAAAATTACCTTCTGAACTATGTCCCTAGACTTTACATTCTTCCCCTGGAACAAATGATATGGTTAGCTTCCCTGAAAACTTGTTTTTCATTTTTAAATCTGTTCCTCTTTTAGATAAACAATCAAAGGTGGATGTTTAAGCAGTGCGTTTTCCTTTTGTTTTCTTCTGTTGTTTTTTTTCTTCCACATGCTTACTTCATGCACTGTTCCATCCCACGTTTCGTTTCTCTTTGGCACTGGGAGACTCTTAGATAATTTTTCAAATATACAACAATGTTCTGCTGTAGTCACCCGAAAGGCTCCAGCCTGCATTTTTGCAGAGGTTTGGGATGACCGCAGCAGAATGGTGTATTGTTTTTGATAAGGCCTGTTTTCGGAGGGTTCTTAAATGCCTATTTCTCTGCTGTTGGCCTCTTCTCAAGTTTCTAATACACTGGGCTCTACAAAGGAGTGGGCGACACAGCTTTAACTTGTGTCACTTCTCAAATACAGCACTTCAGTTTGTTTCAGGAGAACAGCTTAAAGAATAGAATGCTCCATAGATACCACAGCTGCCATCCTTCAGTAGTTCCTGTTTACATGCTTGGTAATGAATATCATATATTTTTATGTAATAAATTAGTATTGGCCTAAGATAAGCTTAGTGTAGTTAATTCTACAATTATTCACACTGATGTAAATGAGAAATAGTTCCTCGTAGGTCAGCACAGCTGCTGCAAGGTATGTAAGGGGAGAATCCAACCTGCTGGAGCAAGATGTGGATGTATTTTAGCGTGCTGCATTTGAACTGACAGACATCCAGCCCAGGAGCTGTGTTTAGGTAAAGTGCCTGAAAGATTCAGCCCCTGAATGGTTACCTTCCACTGTTTGGAGGAGGAATCAGCTCTCTCTGGCTGCACATGACTATGAGACAGGCCAAGGTGTGACCTGAACATGGACAGCTGCAATGTCATCTTCTTGAGTCTTGAAGAGTAACTGTCAGTTTGTGACTTTTCCTTCTCCTCTATCAGTCTCTTTTGGTGCATCTATTTAGTCACGTTTGATTGTAGGTATCCATAGGGTGTAGGTACGAACGGTAGAGCTGATCACAGAATCACAGAATGGTGGGGGTCGGAAGGGACCTCTGGAGATCATCTAGTCCAACCCCCCTGCTAAAGCAGGATCACCTACAGCAGGTTGCACAGGATTGTGTCCAGGTAGGTTTTGAGTATCTGCAGAGAAGGAAACTCCAAAACCTCTCTGGGCAGCCTGTGCCAGGGCTCTGTCACCTTCAGAGTGAAGAAGTGGTTTGTAACAGATCCCTGTCCTCACCTTCAGGTGGAACTTCCTGTGTTCCAGTTTGTGCCCATTGCCCCTCGTCCTGTCACTGGGCACCACTGAGAAGAGTCTGCCCCCCTCCTCTTGACATCTTGGCAGGGCAGAGAACCAGAGCAGAGGGTCCCTTATCGCCTATCCCAGCTGGCCTGGCCTGGAAACCTGCTGGCTTTTATTTGCTGACAGCAGGCTGGGCTGAGCAGTCAGATCCTGGGCAGGAAAAGCCTTACATTTCTGAGGAGAATGAGAGCTTGAAATATGTTTGTGGGTGTAGAAAAGCCAAAAAAAAAAAAAAAAAAAAGAAAAAATAGAGTTGGGGTAAAGAAAAACAACGCAACTTCAGAAGGTTTATATTACAAATCTCTCATTACGCCAAGGTGTCCTGGACAGAGAAGCTAGGGGCAAATGACTTGGTATTTTCATAGTACCGACCCCAGAAACAGCCAGCTCCCGACATACGGTGGTTTGTAGCAGATCCCTGCCTCAACAGCTACGGAGCCACCACATCTGCAGCCTGCGCACAGTTTTGGACGTTTTGTTGCCAGATGGATAATGTAAAATGGAAAGAGTTCAGAGAACAGTGACAGAGTCATTAGATGGAGGGATTGATTTTCAGTCAACAGTTAGGATAAGCAATGCCTGTGGGAAAGGAAGACTTGGTAGTGATTTACAAATACTTGGGAAAACACAAGCACTGAGGAATGAAAGGAACTATTTAGGATAATACAGAATTGCCCAAGGAAAAAGATGAAATTAAGAAACAAAACATTTAAATAATTATCAGCTAAGATTTCCTAATCGTTGTTTGTCTAGTAGACTCCCAGGGGAGACAGCAGAAACTTCAATCCGTAATCTATTACTTGTTAAATCACTACTACATGTGCAGTAGGGAAGCAAATGCCCTTCTAGAGTAGGCTCTGTGCACCAGGCCTTGGGCTAACAGTTTGTTAGTCGATACCCACTACATTTCTCATGGCAGTGTTTGAAAAGGCAGGTTTGCTTCTGCCTCGAGTGTCGTCATTGCAGGATCACAGGCAGTAGCGGATGTCCCGCTGGACACGGAGGCGGTGGTGCTCAATGGGTACTATACTGTGAGGGCCTGCTCTGGCCTATTTGGGGATGTTCTCTGCTTTAGAGAGATTCAGAGATGCAGGAGATGGCTTTTTTCTTCCTGGAGATTACCGTAAGTAACACCCTGACTGTTCTCCATTAGCCTATAGCACAGGCACCATGTGGAGAGAATGAGGCAGGAGATGCACTTGATCCAGGTAGGATGCCACAAGACTGCAAATCCTCTCCGTTCCTGCAAAGCAATCAAATTGCTGGTATCGATACAACCCCAGACATACCTCCTGATACGAACTATTCATTCATCTGGCTCAAGTGTTTGCACGCTGCCTGCCACAGTGGTGTACAACATGGGCAATACCGTAAAGCTCCAAGCTAGCAGAAAAACCGAGCTCCCATTCCTGGGGGAAATCAAAGGGATCTGTCAGGGGTGTGTGATAAGGGACGCTGGGCTCTGGTTCCCTGCCCTGCCTCCGCTGTGTTCCAGGTTCTGTAGGAGTTAAAATTATTGAACTGCCGTGCGTGACGGTCGCACTATTTTCTCTCTTGGTTTCCCAGCCTAAGGAGCAGCATGTTTTGCGTGTGCTTTCCCAGCCATGGCCCAGCCACGCTCCTGCCCTGAGCTGGCTGCGCAGCTCTTGTGTCCCTGTCTGATGGGTCGTCTTCTGCTGTTTCTGGTGGGCCTTCCACTGGCCAGAGGGGAAAGGAGGTGCCTGCCTGTAGTCTCTGCACTTATACAGGGAGGAAGGTTGGGCAGGAGTGGAAGCTCTGCGTTTAGCAATGTCTCACTGTTTAGCATAGACTCATTGGGTTCCTCCAGTCCATTGTCCATTTTAGATACTGCATCTAATGGTTAAGAAAACAAAGAAAAAAAATGTGACAGCACATGCATAAATTTGATTTCAACAAAAGTATTTCAGTTTTCATTTGTGGTATCACAAGTTCACAAAGTGTTTCTTTTTTTCCTTGCAATTTAACAGGTTATCACTGCTAGCTTATCACCCTTCTTCTTTGTCATGACTGCCAATGTACTAACGATTTCTTGGTAAGTGCCTACGTGAGCTTTTTTCTTAGCAGTAAAAATGAATTTTTGCACAGTGCTTCATGTGGAAACACTTTTTAAATGTCAAGTTCTATTAGTGCCAGTAATATTTTGCATATAAGGAGAACCAGGTGTGCGATGATGGATGCAGTACAGTAATACAAATAGAAGAGTGTTTCTTCTGCCTCTGTGGGAGAACATGGACATTTTGGACGTTAAACCTCACCACAATTCACTCAGCATGTTTTACAGCTAGACAAATGGATGCAATAGGCAAATAAATGACCCATTCAGAGCCACGCTATAAATTAGTGGTGGAATCGGAAATAAAACACAGGAGTCATGGTTTGGTGACAGCATCTTTTTAACCAATGCAGTGCATTCAGGTTTCCCTAACACAGCATGTATTGTGAGTGCATAAAGCGAGAATAGTAGAAAAATGAAATAATGATCACAAAAGTTTTCCAAAGCTGTATCTGGATTTTGTAACATGTGGCCGTGCATTACGGATCGCCTAACCTGAAATTTTCAGGTAGTGTTATAAATGATTGGAGTGCAAACTCCTTTGGTCAAAACCAGTGGGGTTTGACTGTATTTGTACATTACCCAAGGAAAGGGAATCCCAGCCCATGGCTCGTGCCCCTAAATGCTTCTGCAATGCAAATTGCAGATAAATACAGGGTTAGGTATGTCCTTCTGAGGACAGATTTGTTGTTGGAAATAAAAATCTGCTTCCTTCTGAAAAGCTTTAAGCTTGTTTTTTTTTCCCTCACAGTTTGATTGCCATCCTAAGGATTCAGCTCTGCACTAAATGGAATTAGCATATTCTTTTTCTGGTGCAATAGAGAAGTTATAGAAAGGAGAATGTCTGCTTAAACCAGCCCCGTATATGTACGTGTGAATATGCATCCCCATGTGTATGGTTAAGCACACGTAATCTCAAATACTAAAATAAGTCATGTAATTATTTTTTTTTAGCTCTTGGACATACATTTATGCAGCCTATGTGTGTAAGAGGCTGAGCTAGTATCACTGTACCTAAACCACTCCCAGTCTAGACCGTTAACTTGCTGTTCCTCATCATGTTTTACATGTGTCTGTGCAGGTCTATCATGGCGTGCTACGCTTTTACAGTACGTGTGTATTCACTGACACGGGTACTGAAAAATCACGTGTACCTTTGTTCATGTGAGCGCATGGACACGCACTGCGTGCCCTATATGCACCGAAAGTAAGAGAAATGCCAAACATCTGTATCTTTAAAAGAAACTTGCTTTAGCCCTTAGGCCACTCTTATGCTTTGATTGTCATAATTCAAAAAGATAAGCATTTCTTCTGTTTATTTATTTTTTTGAGTCCTGTTATTGCTTGTGCATCAGCAGTGCCTTGGCTTATCAGCAAAGCTCTGGAAATAGTTTGTCAGATGATAGCAGCTGCAAAGCACTCATGAGATCATTAATCACTGAGGTTTTTAGTGTTGCTCCAGTGTTGTCACGGACAATATCATATGTTAATTTCTGAGTGATGGGCAAATGCAGTTAGCTGTCACCCCATAATAAACAGAAGCTGGAGGATTTGCCAGATGGTAAATTGAAGGTAAATCAGGGGTTGGCGTTTAGCCATGGTTTTGGCTCTGCTTCATCTTGAAGTTACAGTGATGGTTTCTATTGGCCTAGTAATCTAGACTGCATGGGCACGTGGATACCTGAGGTTTCAGATCCTTCAGAAAGGGATTCTTCTCCTCTGATGTAGGACATGAGATATTAAAGAACAATTTAGATGCAGACACGTTTTTACAGAACAGGGCTGTGCAGTTTACTGTCTCTTGTACAGAATTGCCAGTCTGATTTTTAGAATGATTCATCAGAGATAGCTTTCCATTTTAAAGTCTCTGTTTAAAATGTTGTAGAAAACAACACATTTATTGGAGAAAAAAAAAAAAGAGTAATTTCTAAGGCTCTGCTGGTTTTAGGTCTTCCCAAATGCAGTGGCTTTTTTTTCTTTAGGATAAAGAACACATTATCCAACCTTAGCTTCCAGAGGAATTAATGCAAAGGGTGTGTTTATAACTGGAGCTGAAATCCAGGCATGACACAGGGGTTAACCCTCTCCAGAGAAAAGGCCTCAGAGGTTGTTAGTGATTACAGGCAACTCAAGTGTTTTAGATCTTTTTGAAAAGCTTGCAGCTCTCGCAGCCCTTTGCTCCTCGTTGGTAATTCCCCATCCAAAGGTACTCTGTCTCCACAGTGGACTGTCTACAGACTGTCTGTGGCACCTACGTTCCTGGGCTGTTTACTGCCTAATTGTAAGATATGTTGTTATACAATGTTTGTTCCTCTCAGGAACAAGGGTAATTATGTGGTTTTTAAAACAGCTCACCAAAGCTAAGATTTAAGTGAATGTAATGCTATTAAAGACCAGAGAGCCTTCAGCTTTACGTGCGCCTTTTCCCCCAAGAAAAAAAAAAAACCTTCTTACAAATGAACTTAACAGAAGTTTGGTTTGTTCATGAAGTTCATTAAGGGGCTTTTCTGTTTCATAAGCTAACTAAGCCATGAGGCTAAGATGAAAGGTCAGTACACTTAGCTTTGCACTGTTATAAAAGGGGAGACGAGTCAGTATCCTACCATATTCCTGTCAGCTATGATAGACAGCAGAGGAGATTTGGAGATTATTAACTACTGCACGGATTGAGTGGCTCAACAGCTTATTTCAGTGAATGGTTTTGTTTGTAAAACCATTCATCCTGATTTGGAGCCCTGCATCCAGCCTGAGCCTTGAAGAGAAGCGTTAGTGCCACCACTGCGCGGTGAGCAGCACAGGAGGGAAGTGCTTGGGCAGACGCCCCGTTGCAGCTGGGGCACGTTCTTTCACCAGGTTCCTCACAAAAAGAAGCAAACACAGGAATTTCTGCTGGCCTCACTATGCCAGTGGGATCTCCCCAGAGCAAAATCCTTTTTCCCGGTTTCCTCAGTCCCAAAAAACTAGGTTTTACATCTCCTTCTGACTTTGTCAAGTGGCAAGTGTTCAGGACAGAGTGCAAACAGAAATTGCAAGGGGGAATCATTAACCTTATGAGGTTCAAACTCTCCTGCCTTCCTTTCCCGTTCTTGCTAGTGTATGAGTGTGCAGCTGATCTTGTAACTAGGTGCAACCTTCTTTATCTAGTTTCTGTCTGAGTGTTTTCACATGAATACCACCAGCCCTGAAATACAGGAAGGGCAGTTTCTGGTGAGATCAGTAAAATAAGACATTTCTTGTTTCAGCCTTTTCTTAGCAAAATGAATGAAAAAAATCACCTGGGTTACTGTCTCTAAGTTGGAATGTATTTATACAAAACAATACCTTTCTCTTAATGTTGTGCTGGTTGCCATTGTATCAAGTAGGGGGACTTGCCTGGTGCTAAATTTGTGGTATACTTTGTTTACAGCCTTGTGATCGGTGGAGTTGGAGAAGCTTTGCTTGTTTACACTGAAAGGACGGGCGCATAAAGAGGAACCAGATCTCACCAGCCGGAAAAGAGCTGATTTGCAGCCTAGAGACCCTAGCAGGAATAAAATGCGGCAGCAGGAATGAAGAAGCGCAACCAAACAGAAGGAAAGAGACCTATTGTGGGTTTTTTTATTAAGAAAGAAAAACTATGCTATTAATAGCGCTGGTAAGAGAGCAGCATAGTTGGCAGGATGCTTAGGAGCCTTTGCCTCAAAGCGCAAGACAAACTATTTCTGATTGATGTGGTAAAGGAAAAGCTGCACTGTCTCATGCCGATGGCTCTGTGTGAAACCTCTCAGAACCTCCCTTCTTGCATAGGGAACTGAACTCAGGAAAAGCAGCCTTCCTCACTGGATGCCACCAGGTTTTTTTGTTGGAAGCTGACAGCAGGTTGTACCAAACAATGCCAGAGCCCAGATCCTGCCATGAATTCAGGATCTGGAAGGATGGATTTTGTCTCCAACTGTTCTGTAAGCAGCAAGCTGCTGCACACAGGTCTCTGGTCACGTCTTCTTGAACTGGCACGGTGACTGAGGCCAAGGGGCTTCTGGAGATAATCCCCTTCTGGAACTGCAGCGGGTTGACAGCTTTGCAGAATGGGGAAATCAGCAATAAATCTCAGTATCTGTGGTGATTGCTCTTTGTGTATTTTTTTCTTCTCCCATTCTCCAAGATTTCTTTCGAACTCTGCAAATTTTTGTCAGCTGGAGGGGGTGGAGGGACTCCTACTGTTCCCAGCAGTGGTTTCTCTCTTAAATTATGGGAAGAGACAGCAAAGATTATGAACCTTGAATGAACGTCATAAAGAGTGTAAGGCAATTCATCTCAAGAGTTCTTAAAATAATTTCATTTCTGGTTGCTTAATGGCTGTTAGAAATTAGTCTTGATATATTAGTGCCTGGGAAGACAATCTGTATGAAAGTAATATTAAATGATGAGCTGATAATATTGTGGGGAAGGTCTACATAGTAAAAGGGACTTGATAACAAATCTTCAATGCGGAGAGGGACTTGTCTCACATGCCATTAGATATCTAAAGTCTAGTCCCTTAATCTAAGTTGACAAAGTTTCCTTCATAGTCACTGGAAGAAGAGGGATACCCTCACAGTGGTGATTCTTCATGAACAGATTGCTGCGTTAATGTGACCGAAAGACCCTCTGGAAGTGCTTCTCTCTCTGTAGATGGAAATAAGGTGACTAGTCCAGACAATGCACTTGGCTTTTAGAAGGCTACAGTTAGCTGAGGCGTATCTGCTTCAATCTAACAAATTCCACCAGGTAGGTTTTAAAATATAGCTACATTTTAACTTCAAATAAAACACCGTAGTTTAACAAAGAAGGTACATTTTACAAAGGATTGCTGTCAATCTCTGTGACTGGAGAGTTTTAGGTAAAGATTAGTTGGTTTTCAGGAAAAAAAAGCAGTAGTTTAAAAAACAGAATTCAGAGAAGTATTCCAGCCCGTATTTTACCTAAGCTGGTCCCAGTTAATGGCAAGAGACCTGTTCATACTGGCATGTTGTCCATGTATGTTGGGTCACACTCTGGCTTGAGTTTGGAGCGAGCCATTTTCTTGCCAGATGGTAAAACTCAGGTTTGGGAAGAAAGGAGGAGAGAGGGACAAGCATGGACCAAACGTCTGCTTGAACTTGAGCGCTAGTCCTGAAAGCAACAGGAGCTGCGTGGCACGGGTAGCTGAGCCCAGTGAGGCAAGACACAACCAGCCACGGAGCCTGGTGGCCTTCCAGTATGCAGTTTCAGACAGTGCTGGGAGTAATGGCTATGGCATGCTGGCTTTCCCCGGACAGCTAGCTCTGCCAGCCAGTCATGGCAGTAGGGTAGGGTCCCTGCTGTGCCACCTTTCTCCTGATTTTGAAGTGACTAGTGACCCTGGGAGACCTCAAGAAAGAGTTCCTATTCAATAGCTGAGGTTTTGCAGCCGTAGCTGGAACCTTTGCTGGGGGAAAAGCTCCTCGTGTACCTCTCTCCTTGCATAACCTTCCAGGGAAGGCTGCAGCCTGGATCTTTTTTTCTTCCTCTCTCTTGTCTTTGCTGTCCGTAGCAATGCACCAAAAGCCAGGGCAACCATTTCCTTTCTTGCTGGTGGTCTCGGTGGAAAGCCAGTGGCTGTAGCTCTTTGGTTGCAGAGGGTGTGCCTGGGGCAGCTGCGGGAAGGTTCTTTGGCCGCAGCAGGCATTACGTTGGCTGGACTCTGGGGGAATTCAGTCTCTGCAGCTGCTGAATTAGTGTCTCCCTGCATAGCACGTCCACTTCCTTCTTATTTAACTTCACGCATGCTAAACAACACTGAGCTGTTTGCTTCTGCTTTCATTTCTGTGCCTTAGCACAACATGCTTGTGTTTCTAGGGCTCTGCTTGGTGTAAGTAAAATACTGCAGGTTTAAACCGATTGCCACATAAGCAAATCAAGGAAGCAGAGTTAGCAGTGAAGTTGGGCTCCTCAAGTCAAACATGGCTGGGAAGACGAGGCAGCCTCTGGACCGACCTGACCTGCTTCAGGTGAGGATGACTCCTGTGGAGCTCGAGGTTCATCGGTCTTGCTGAAGTCTTGAAGCATGGAGGGAGTGGAGGTCCATGGCCTTCAAAATCTGTTTCTGTGTATTCAGAGTTGTCTGAAGGTGCTAAAGGCATGGGTTGGCTTTCGTCTCCCTCAGGCCATGGCAGAGATGGCAGCAGAGCCGGGGTCCGGTGCGGCAGGGGAGGAGATAAGAAAGAGAGAGCCCTTTGGAGGGCTTCTGGCCGTTGGAACAAGCGGTGCCTTTGTCAACGCACGCGTGCTAGGGTGGGCACGTCAGCCTGGGAGCAGCGAACTGCAGCCCTAAGATGATGTCTCAGCTGACAGTTCAGAGCAGGCATGGGATACAAATCTACAGGTGAGCCATGGGACGGCACCTACAGGGAGACCCTGCCTCCCCCCAGCCACTCTTGGGCAGGGGTGCATTCCCACCAGCGACACCCAGGGGAGAAGGGAACCAGAGAGGTGCCGGTTGGGCTCCCGGGTCGCCCACAGCTCTGGGGAGGGGGAGGTGATGACAGCAGAGGGGAAAGGTGGGGAGGACAGGCACGTACTGGGCGCTTGCAGAGCCTGGTGGCTGGAGCGGATGGGGCAGGACAAACCTCGTGGTGTTTAATTTGGCCCTGCCTCAGAAGAAGGGACACTGCATGATAAAAAGAAACACTTTTCAGGGTTGTTATAGTGAGCTTTGAAGCAAGAAACCTCAGAAGTTGAAGCTTAAGAGGGCCCTTGCAAGACTAGTGAGCAGTTGTGTTCAGTAATTTAGAGAATACGCAAAGGGTGGATTATTTATATCTAATCGACTTTTTTTTTCCAGTCAAAGTTACAAAGTGACAAACACAGCTTTGAGGAAGGAGGAGTTCTTTTATTTTGCAAAGATGGAATGACACTAATTAATTCCTGAATGCAAGCAATGGGTCTTGTCACTCAGCTGCTGGAGGAACCTCTGGTTTTGTTGGGATTGGCATTTACGGAATTTACTGTCTGAAGGCAGTAGGGAACAGCATGAAGCTGCAGCAGGGGAGGGTTAGGTTGGAGATCAGGAAAAGGTTCTTCATGGAGAGGGTGGTCAGGCACTGGAACAGGCTCCCCAGGACAGTGGTCACCGCACCGAGCTTGACTGAGTTCAAGCAGCGTTTGGCCAACGCTCTCAGTCATCTGCTCTGATTGGGCTGGTCCTGTGTGGAGCCAGGAGCTGGACTTGATTCTTACGGGTCCCTTCCAACTCAGGATATTCTGTGATTCTATGACTCTATGATAAGGCTCCCCAGTTCTTGGGCCATAGACAGGTGGGACCAGAGAGAGAACTTACAGTGTGCTGGTCTTGCTGAGGGACAATAGGTCCTTGGAGGCTGTTTTCACACCTACTGCTTTTGATCAAACCACTCTGACAGAGTGGTTTATCTTGCTTACACTTTTATTTTCCAAATGTGTTGGGGTTTTGAGTTAGGTTTTTTTTTTTGGCTGAAGTAATTGGTTTGGGGCAGGGCTTGTATCATCTGCTGCAGAGGCATGACTTGTGTGTTTGGATGGCCTTCATGACAAAGACCATCTACTTAAAGCCAAGTGCCATGGAAGGAAGACTGAAATAGTAAAGCCGATGGGTGTTGACTACCAGTGGGTTACTAAAACACAGGCAGAAGAGATGCTGTTTCAAAACAATTTTCTGGATCTGGCAGCTGTGACATAGCTTCCAGCAGAAAATGTTGTTAAATTAATTAAATGAACCTGATGCTTATCACTGAAGCGATTCTGTTGTTGCTTATTGCTGCGTGGCTGTTGTACTTCATGTTGGAGGAGAATCTATGCCAATCTTTCAGTACCAGTTTAATACTGAAACTGAAAATGTGTAGAGCAAGTGATCTTAGCAAAAAGCAGTAGGAGAAGCTTTTTTAATTATTTTTTTAAAAAAGCAATGGACCTATTAAAACACTCAGTAAGGGATAGACTTCTGATTTACTACTCTTTTTAATGTCTATGTCTGAGTTGGTGGGGGGGGTGGGGGGGTATATTTATATGTATATATGTTCTTGTTTCCCACCCTCAAACAAGAAGATCTGCAGAATTCAAGAAATGTGGTGTCAACAGAGGACATATTTTGAAAAGGATGCTTTTATTAAGTATTGCAGAAACATTAGTTGCTGGGAGCCGTACTAAGTCCTGAGGAAAGGTTTCCTCCAGCTTTGTTTTACCTGTAAGCTAAAGGAGGCTGTGGGTTGAAGCAAACTCCAATGTGAATTTGCCTTGCCCGGAGCAGAAGATGAATGAACAGCTTTCAAACAGATCATCTGCTACTGCAAAGCAGGGAACAGGCTCAGTGTGAAACTTTAATCCTGTTCCAGACGACAGACACAGGGACAGGCTCATTTTGTTTGGAAAGAAGGCGTGAGTGAGAGGAAGGAGATTGGGGGCAGGACTGAAAAAAAAATTAGGCCAAAATACTTTTGTACTAGGAGATAAAATGGGAAGAGATTTGCCTCTGAAAAATGTGTTGCTTATTCATAGCGGGTTTTTTATTAGGGTATGTTACAAATACATGTCTGTTTAGTCCCGAAAAGGAATTAGAGGAGCCCATGAGGGTTGTGTAACCGTTTCCATATTAATTGCCTGGTTTGAGAAGCTTAACCCTTTTTTAACGATGCTTTGAAAGTGTCGTTGTGTAAGCCTTGATTTCTGCTAGAAAACTGACTATTTTTTTGAAGAATGCTGTGAAAACCTTGTGCTATCTCTTCTTCATCACCAAGGTGGGGAGTGTACCTCCTCCTTACTACCTGGGATGGGAAGCAGTCACACAGTGCTCATCTACCTTTTAATAAATGTCTTGGCTTCCAGAATAGGTGGGGGCAGCCAGTTGGCATGTTAAGTTCTTGATTGGATGGTATAGAAAATCTCTTTGAAATCCACACTGAGAGCATGCTTAGTGTACTTTGTCTTATTAAGATTTAAAAACATATAGCTCAGACGTCGTTCAGGTGCCAGCTCAGCTGCCAGCTTGTTGCCTGCATAGAGAAGCCTGCCTATAGAAGAATATAGTAGGGTGTGAGCCTCTCTGAACGCTCCTGCCTGGTGATAGATGAAATCCCATAACTGCATTCGAGATGTGACTGTAGGAGATGCTGCATAATGTCAGGAACTGAGAGTGCTCGAGGTTTTCCTCCTGCTGTTTGCCACCAGCAGTCCCGTACCTTTCATGACTCCCCACAAATGTCGTTTCAAGAGGGAGGCAAACTTGCAAACTTTACAGAGAGCTGGTTGCTCTACCCTAAGACTTATGTTGGTTCAAGTACTTGAGGGTCAGCACACCGTGGGAAGTAGACATAAGGCCCATTTTCCTGTAGGAGTTTGATCCATGTTTACACTTAATCTTCTGATTTCTGTACCGCTTACTGATGAGGAAAGCAAGCGCACCAACAAGTTAGTTTGTGCTGGAGTTGCAAGCACCCAGTGCCTTAGTACTGTGTAAGAGGAAAGCTTGCCTGAGGCAAGGTGGCTGAATAGAATCATAGAATCACAGAATGGTTTGGGTTGGAAGGGACCTCAAAGATCATCTAGTTCCAACCCCCCTGCCGTGGGCAGGGACACCCTCCACTAGACCAGGGTGTCCAAAGCCCCATCCAACCTGGCCTTGAACACTGCCAGGGAGGGGGCCTCCACAGCTTCTGTGGGCAACCTGTTCCAGTGCCTCACCACCCTTACCGTGAAGAATTTCTTCCTAACATCTAATCTAAATCTCCCCTCTTTTAGTTTAAACCCATTCCCCCTTGTCCTATCACTCCCTGCCCTTATAAACAGCCCCTCTCCATCTTTCCGGTAGGCCCCTTCAGGTACTGGTAGGCTGTGATTAGGTCTCCCCGGAGTCTTCTCCTGGCTCCAGCCTCCAGAGCAAGCGCCCAGCACAACCCCTTCAAAACTGATAAGGAGAAGGGCTGATGTTGTTTGGAGGAACTACATACTTGGGTTGAGAAACTGGTAGTTTGAAGTTATGCTCCTTAAGTAATCAGGCAACAAAGATGGAAAGGAAAGGTGGAGAGCTGGGAACGCCATTTGCCATGCCCAAGCGCAGAAGCAGTATCACTAACACCAGAGAGATTAACAAGAGGGTTAAAGTTTCTGCTGACATGGTTCAAGCATGAAGTTGTTGTTAAGCAGAAATGTTTTGGAGAGTTGTGAATGCCCCCTGTAAGAACTATGCTACTGTAATTAGCAGTCACATCACAGAAAAGCATTCGTTGACTGGGGTGGAAAACACCACAAGGCAAATATTTCTCAGACCTTCCTTTGAAAACTGTGGAGACTAAGCCAGTCTGGTTCATTGTCCCCTCTAGCCCTGGCCGGAGATGGGAACCAGAAGGGTTTTTTGCTGTTTCTCTGTCACGCACCTTCTGGGACACCAAGAGATGAACTTTGGCTTCAAACAAAGCATGGAAAACTTCCATCAAGGAGTCACCTCTCCCTTACTGATGCCTAGAAATCAGTCTGTCCTTTGTCTTCTCTGGGGAAGGGTCCCTGTGCCTCTGTTCCAGTTACCTCCACAAGTTAGCAAACGAAGTTCATTCAGATTACAGCAGCCAGAAGCACTTTTAATTGAGACCTTCCATCCTCATAAGTCTGCAACCCTGCAGGCAGTCCAATACCAACAAAATGATTATCAGGATGTTGCCAAGGGCTCTCAGTGTGATCAGCCCTTACAGTGAGTTTCTGCATTTAAGCTGAATGACAGAAGTGCCAACCCCATTTTGGTGCCACTGGAGATCAAGCTAGAGGTAAGGTTGCATGCGACTTTGCAGGCGTTGCCCTGGATCTCACTTGGCAGCAGTTGAACAACCTGGTGTACTTGGGTAGCAGACTTCAGCAGTTAGTGGAGAACAGCCCAGCAGCTGTAGTCTAAAAGACAGAATACATTTTAGCAGGCGGAAGAAAACAGCATCCAAGTTCTTCTCTGCCATCCTGCTTCTGGCTGTCCCACTGCCAAAGACCGAGATCTGCAAATCACTCCAGTGATGGCCGCTCAGAAAACGGAGTTGAACTTTCTTTAAAATGTTATGCTCCTAGGGGCAAAGTTAATTGTTTTCTCTCATTTAATGTCTCCAGTTACATTCAAAGAATTAGGATGTAGGATAGACACGGAAGCTAAAAATTTCAGCAAGGCAGCTTTTATTTCCTTATTATACTTGTCTGTTCATACTGTCTTCAGCATGGGTGCTCCTTGGGCTTATTATTGATGATGAATAAGAACAGACTGTGCGGAGATTAACACAGATGGTTGTAGCCTCAAGACTTTATGAGCTGTAACCAAAGAAAATAAATCTCTACTTTCAAGCAGAGCCTTACACAACAGAATTTCGTGTGGCTCAGCTGTATTCAAAGTGGAATATTGAAATTGCTGAGCGAAGCACTGAATGGCTCGTGTTGTGAATAGCCATGCTGTATGGGTAAGTTGCTTACTGCAGCCTCTCTGATGGAAAAAACTCAACTATATTGTTTTCTTTTGGCTTAAAACAAACAAACAAACCCATAACACAAATCCTCTGTGATTCAGAAATCTTTGGAGAAAAGCAGTGTAGTTCACCAGGGCAAATGCTGAATTGCAAAGGCAGCACCACTGAAAATTTCGACAGGGGAACCCTTAACCTCCTGATACAGCAATTGGTGTTAAAGCTGGATAATAACTTCCCTCTTCCTTCCAAATTTCTCGTGTTCTTTACTCTTTTTGTTTCTGAAGATGTAATGCAAGGGCAGCATTTTGGTTCAAACTCATCTTTGAAACCATGAAAAGTCAGTTTTAAAGGAGTAAATGCAGTGGAAAATGGCCGAGACGATGGTGTAACCTCTTGCTGCCAGCCTCTGGGGCTTCGGCAGCTCATGGGAAAACAGTTTTCTAGACCAGAGGAAACTTGAGTCTATTGCTGTGTTCTGCACTGTGAGTTAATAAACTGCATCTTCTCTTCAACTGATGCAAATTAAGTCTGCTTATCAATCAGTCATAATACGCTATTTGCTATGTATGGGCTTCGGGCTAGATACGGCTCCCTTAAACAGATGGTTGTGCTGATGGGAAACGTCTTCGGCTGTGACTTCAGCTAAGAGGAGGAAAATAATGGAATATGATATTGCACCAGCAATCATTTCATCCTAATGTAAAGGTAGAAAGACTGGAAGAGTTTTGCAAGTGTTTATGTTTTTTAGGAAAAAAGAGAGAAGGGAACATACTCTTAAAGAGCCAATGTCCTTCTTTCTGGTCTCTCTGAGAGACTTCCTGAACTCACTTCACAAATTCTTTCTTGGGCTGGAGATTTGGCTATCTTGCCTTAATAGGAAGGTACAAAGTACTCTGAAATATTTTTGACTGCTCCAAAAATATATTCCTGCTATAGAATTCTATCATCATTTTCCATGTGATGGTTTAAAAACAAACAATAAAGCAAGCCCATGTTATGAGATTTCAGCTGGAGCATTCTTTAAGGTTTTGGAGTTCGGGAGGTATTTTTGGTGTAGAATCCATTAAGTTTCCATGTCATCATACTGGTTTCATCTCCTGTATTCTACAGTAGTCTTATATAAATAACCACAGTTACAGTTATGCTAAAAATAAGTATTTCTTTTACTTTATTGCTACATCATTAATTGCAAAAAAAAAAACCAAAACCCCACAAAAAACATATGAGAACAGTATAGTTATTAAATCAGTCAGTAGGTTTAAGAGCAGCAATTCTGCTTGTTTTTCCAGCTTTTTATTGATCTATTTTTCCCCTGAAGTATCCCATTGCTACGATCTAAGCTCAGTTGCGCTTTGAGAGGTCTGATCACTGATTTACTGGCTTCTGCTTTGTGGACAGCAGCAACCCAGGTGTAGATGGGTTTCCATGTGCCCTGATGGCCTTCTCCAATGTCTGATCAGGTCTTCAGTAAATACAGCTACTGTAACTTCTTCCCCCTACTCAGCTGCTTATTTTAGTGAAACTACAGAATAACGCCCCTGAGACTCCTATCACTTTCTCAGCCTCAATGATGAGTACAAGGGTGAGCAAGGGAGGCCTGAGTGTCACTAGATATGTCTCACATCTTTAAGAATTCAGGAGAGAATAACTTGGATGGTTAGCAGATTTGTCACAGTGATAGATGTCCTGTCGTGCATGTTTAAAAGATCAAGGTTGCAAAGTGTCTGAACTTCCCACTAGTGAGGGGTGTTTCAATTTCTCAGCCCTGTGGTCTTGCAGACTTTCACGCTCCCCTCCTTTATCTTTCTAACTAAGGAGCTGCTTCAGGTCACAGACCGCTATTTCTTTAATATTTGTCCATAATAGTTGTGCTGCTACCATCAATTAAATTCACTAGATATTTTTCTTCCTGGCCTCCTGCAGCTTTAATCTGAAACTTTCCATTTTCCTGTCCATGGACACCATCACAGCCTGAATAGAGTCCAATTTTCCATTAATGGACACAGCAGGCTTTTAAAATAAATCAGATGAAGGGTGGAGTCTGCAGCTCCGGATGCACCATGTGAAACAGTCAGCCAGACCCAACTCCCAGCACTGCGCCGGCGTCTTTCTGCTTACCTCTGCATTTATTGAAAGAGTAAAAGGTGAATCAAAAGGAAAAAACACCCACAAAACACCGACACAACAACAAAACACCTAAAAAGCAGCAGCCGAGTGAAAAGCACCTAACAAGGAATAAAAGAGGAAACAGAATCTGACAGTTCTTAATCCATCGACATGATCCATAATTTAAACTGTGATACCCGAAATGTTCCTTAGGGAGTACATCTGAACGCAATGCCTCCTATGCTTCGCTGACTGGTGAAGGTCTAACTCGGAACGATATTGCTCAGGTTAGAGGAAATGAAACTGGGTACTGGACAAAAATAGACATTTTTTTCTTCTATGTAGGTTGTTGTCTTAATTCAGCTCCAATCCGTACAGAAATAAGAAGATACACAGGGTACCCTGGAAGGTAGATGGCAGCTTGAGGAGTCTTGGATTCAGAAAACTTCAACGAACCTCCCGGGCTGTCATGCGAGATGAGCGCTTTGCAGTTCTGGTGTTGGCTTTGTGTGCAATGCAATCTTTGCCCACAGAAATACCCCAGGTGCTGATTGGCATCCAGTCTCTGCTGCTCACTGGAGGATGTTTCAAGATAGCAGGGAGGATGTCACTCCAGGAGAAGGCATTAAATATTGAGCTTTCAAAAGCAATCTGTACTTTTGAAAGATGTGCATTTAAATGCTCTGGGATTGCTTTATAAGCTTGAGTTGGTCCAGTTTTGGCTAGAAAAAAAATGCTTACAACTAGAAGAGACTGAGATTGAAACAACCTACTGATGTTGGACTTTTTCCATCTGAAATGTCTAAATCATGCTTAGAAATTTCTTTCAAATACTTTTGCTCCATTAGAAGCTCCAGTGCAGTTAGTTTGCGGGTTGCCTTGTGGGAGGTCAGAGCACAGACCTAGTGCTCTTTGAATGGCTCACTTGTGGACTTTTGGCCTTCAAGGCAGAAGGAAAGTTGCTAATGGTTGTACTTCAACTGTGCTGTTCAGCACCCTTTCAGTGCTCTCGCAGCTGGTGGGAGAAGAGAGAGCCTTTTCATAAGAAGAGATAAATGAAGATGATGAAGATGAGTGGGTAGTCATTGCTTCAATTCTCCTTTCTTTAGGCGGGCATGTCTTTGACATGCCTCAGTTCTCCCCTTTCCTCTAGGGATGCTCACGTGGACAAATGTGGTGATAGACCCTTGCATCCCTTCTTGAGGGTTTCCTTTTAAAGGAAAGCTGGAGGGTGGGTGGGTGCACAGCCAGGTCTTACCCCAACGTGCAACCAAGAAATAGCCAATGTAGACAGGTGGGAACCAGGCCCACCATGTGCTCCTGCCCTGCACTGAAGACAGAGACAATAGCTTTCCCAATTGAAAAGGACTGCACGACGCAGTTTAATTGATGGGAGTTGATTGCCTCGCAGGCTGTGCTGTCACCCACACAAGTGGGAGGACATGAGGAAGGTGTCTGGGATTCAGACCTCTGGTTAGGGGTGTTCGTACATGCATCGTTCTGCAGGGAGATCCAGCTGAGCAGGGAGGGACATGGGAAACAGCATGATCCAGACCATGAGTCCAGCTTGGATGGTAACAATTCAGTCATTTTTGCTCTGAGTGGGATGAGAGCAGTTTAGAAATAAAAGCCTTTTATCCATTTTTTTTAAAACTCTATAGCTATCTTTCTACATTAGTTTTTTATCTTTTTTAATGACCAAAAAAACCCAAAACAATTGGGCTTCTTTGGCTGCCAGCAGAACATACCACTGGAAATCACAGACTCCCATTGTTTTCTGCATGTTTATAATTACCGTCCCTCACGCAGCGTGTCAGGCTGTTCAGCTCTGCAATTCCGCGCCCATCCCTGGTGCGTTATCTCCCCTCCCCACCCAGGGCGGCTCTTCAGTCAAGGCAACGTCAAAGTGGGCAAGGGTGGAGGAGTGAGCAGCTTTACCAGCTAGGGAGCTCCTTGCAAGGGGGGAATCAGACCAGCAGGCAACGTGTCTCTTGTGCTTACCATGTGGTAAGCTTGGGATTGGGGTTTTTTTATAGCATTCTAGAAATATGTTGAGATTTGCCCTCTTACCTGCTTTTTATTTTAATTTGTGTGCATGTAAGAATTGGCTAAGTGTGAGAGAAGGAGAAAGGGCTGAGACCTGTGCACTCCCAGGGCTTCCTAATATACAAACAGATGGGCAGAAATTTAGGGACCAGTATGGGAACATTTTTGTCTTCTGGTATGAGAGTCTACAAGCCGATGTAGCCACTGCATTTTCGTGCTGCCACGATGCCTTTGTACGTTGCAAAAACCCAGCACAGTGCAGCCACGTGGGCAAGGAAAACAGTTGGTGCAGCCACAGAGGTGAAATGGGTGGCTTGAGGTAGTCCAGATGTCTCCAAACCTTTCCCGGTTGTAACGCTCCAGCCCCTACAGGTGCTGAAGAAAAGCTTTTCTAAAGCTCAGTCTAAAAACTAAAAGACAAGCCCAATATTCCCTCTCCTAAATGAGTTAAACAGAAGCCATTCCTGGTGTGAACACAAGGGATTTAATCTTGGTTTGTAAATAAACCAGGCCTCATACACTCCTCTTCTGCCTGCTCATCCTCTTGCTCTCCCAGTCAACTCTCAAAAGTGAAAAAACCCTCTGGTAGTTGGTAGCGGGAAGCAATGGGAAAGGAAATGGGGAAACCTGCCCTTCCTATCTGTGTCGGGAAGGAGAGAGGAGTATAAACACCAGCTCATTGATGCTGGTGAATTGAAAATGGCGTAAGCTTAGGCCTCGTGTCAGCGGTTCTGGCAACCTGGCTTGCACAGCTACGTCCTCGATGGATGTACCCACTGATGTTCGCCAAGACAACATTTCACTGCCCTTCGAAGCTCTCGGAAGAGGATTCTTTTCACCTCTCCTTTTCCTTTCAATGTCTTGTCTAACTAAATAAGGTATTTGTTAAGAATATCTGATGTGACTGATGATCTGCCAGCCTCATAGTTCCCATGGGGAAATATTTCACATGGGGAAATATTTTGGCCCTCCAGGCCGAGGCAGGGAGTCTATGGCTGTATGGGCTCACCATGAAGGCGGTGGGAAGGGACGAGGTTTAGCGTTTCAGAAAGACCTTTTTGTTTGTGTGCATGTTTCTTTGAAGGGATGCACCTGAAGTTTCTTCCTCCTCATTTTTTTCCTCTTCACTACATTTAAAATAGAAGATAAACAAATTTAGCTCAAATACACCTCCCACCTTCCTTCCCCTCTCCCCAAAGGTGCAACTTGGGACAGACTTCAGCCTCAGCTCGTGGTGTTGGCATCGTTGCTGTGATTGCTCAAGTCTCTCACTTCACTAAACTGCTTTTACCTAATTTTTTTTCCCCAATGTTTAATGTGGGGCCTGGTGCCAAAACCCTTCAGTGTTGTAGGAAGGTGTTACCATCTCCTAACAAACTGCTCCTCACCGCTTCCAGGGAAGGCTTATGCTGTGGGCTGCGCATGATGGGGCTGGAGCAATTAGCTCACTTGAAGACATTACACACTATCCCAAAGAAGCCATTGTGAGTAGTTTTGGAAAGTGATCACTAAAGCATTTTTCTGTGTATTTGTATGTTCTGGGGTCTGTGTAAATGCAGCTGCCACAAATAGGACTTACAGCTGAGGGTCTTTACAGAACCCAGAGAGAGATGGGTGGAGGTAGGGAACCAAGCCTCTAGTGTATCTTTATTAATGTGGAATGAAATTGCAAAATAAATGGGTGCTGTTTGGTGCGACCCTCTGGCCTACCTAGGTGTTGGGTTTAGGGGGTGTCACAGGTGGCAAAAAATAGGTTGAATGCCAATAATGGATGGATAATGGAGGGTGGATAACTGGGTGTGTGCGTGCATGTGAATGCCCAAAATTGACCTTTCACCCTCCCAAGAGGACACGGCTGCTTGCGAAGTACAACCGGTACGGGGGCCAGCTACAAATTTTACTAACACATGGACTGAACTGGTGTATCCCAAATTCTACAGGGAACAAGGGGTCGTGAGACAGAGGCAATGCTGAGGAGCCTGCTTGTTCCTCGTCCTCTGCACAGCGAGGGTTTGGACTGGGAGAACCAGGGCCCCGCGGCTCCAGGAGCAGCTGCTGCCAAAAAGGAATGCTTAAAAATAAAAATAATAATTAAAAAAACAACAGAAAACCCCCAATGGTCTCAGAAGAAGGTGGTAAAGATCTTGGCTGGAGGAACTGGGGGGGTCTGCAGGGAGATGATCACCAGGAGATCGCAAAGACCCTTGGGCAATCCCACTACCGGCTTAACAATAAGCAGCTTTCTGTCCCAGAGGAAGACAAAACCAAAATGATTCGACACATACAGGTGAGAGAACGGAGTAATTTTACATACTGTCACTGGTGGAAAAAGAGTCTGTGGTTTTAATTTTTTTTTTAACTTTTATTTATTTTTTTAGAAAAGGAATAAACTCTGCATGGTAGAGTGTACGGTATATAATTTCAAAACAGAACAAGTGATATGGAATGGATTATTTTCCCAAACTATTTAAAGTTGAACCTAAAATCATTTGTAAATCAACACTCATTACCATGTAAGACAAAGGCAAACAATCAACATGGGGTGTTTTTTTTTTTTGTTTGGTACAGATTTCCTCTACCACTTCAGCCTGAATTTTCCCAGGGTTAGGGAGAAAAGGGGGGCAAATCCTGCCCGTTGTCCTAACCATAATTGTACTGACCAAGCTTTGTGCTCCAAGATCTAGCATCATATGGCTTTATATACGTTCCTAAATGAACAGTGCAACATCATCACCATCTTAAGTGTTTATTCCACATTCAAACTGTAACTGAACATCACTCTGAAACCTTTTCCCGCCCCAAAACAACAATGACGAGAACAACAACGAAAAGCAGGAAGTCTCCAGCAATCAGATTTCATCCCAGAAATCCGTGTAAACTGTAGATCAGGGTTGGGTAGCAGCACAGAAGACAAAAGATGTGACAGCATGATTCAATAGCGTCTCTAAAGACTACTGTAAGACTGTCATTCTTTAGTCTGCATCTTGCAATCACAATTTGCTTTTTCCCTGCAATACTATAAAGCAACATTAAAAAAAAAAAATAAATCAGACTCAAAAGCAAAAGGTAGAAGCCTTTACGGAAAGGTAAAGCTTCTGCTCAGCCTTGAGTGGTCGCTATTAGAAACAGATCTCTGCAATCAGAAGCAAATCTTGAACGTATATACACGATTTTGGTGGGAAGGGACGCGGCCAAGGATGGAAACCCTCCTGGCAGACCTGCAGACCGTTCTGGCTTGTAGGTCAACACTACGTTGCTGGTTTGGGTTGAATAAACCAGCAGGGCAGCTGTAAGCATTAGGCACACTCCGGGCTCTTGGCTCCTCTGTTCCTTGGCTGTGTGGGGGCCGGGAGGAGGAGGAGGGAGCAGGAGTGCCGGCGAGGGGCCCCCTCCCCTCTCCTCGCTCTGCAGCCGGCTGAGTGACGCGTGGGTTGCAGCAGCGTGGGGCGTTGCACCCGGGAGGTAAGGGCACGCTTTTCTCTTTACCCCCTCCTCCCCAATCCTGTTGGAATGTATCTAATCAGTAATTAGGTAAGTATTAATAACTGTAAGCTAGCATAGTCACCCTCCCCCTTAAAATGGAGGGAGAGCAACAGCATCAAACAAATTCCCATTTGCCTTGACATGCGTAACCTTTCCAGATCCTATAGAGCAATCATACGCAGGCGTTTTTCGTATTAGAATTTAAAGGAGTCCAAGCTGGTGAAGAAACTGGATGTTTCCTGGCCTAACTGAAGGAAATAATAAAACTGATTAAAGTAAGAGCGGAAGAAAGTAAGCATTAGTGTGTTTACATCCTCTGGTATGTCCCACTCTTCTACGCTCTGCTCACAAGCCCTTTCCATACTCTGAGCAAGCACTCCCAAACTTAGAGAGGTAAGGCTTCAGCTAAAATCCCATGCTCGAGATTTTAATTTTTCTTTTACGAATACCGTAACTGTAAGTATTTGACTTCAGCGGATCCATGTGGGGCATGTCGAGGGCAAGGCTTGTCAAGTGAACCAGCACAGGAGAAGATTGGACAGCGGTGTAATCCCACAGGGTAACAAGAACTGAACGACGTCCGTAAGCATGGCGCTAGCTTAGTGTGTACGTAGCATCAGGGAGCTTGGATGAAACCCTCCGGCTTTCTGGGTGTCCAGTCAGAACCAGGGAAGCTGCAAGAAGTTCTACTGTAAAACTCCAGTTCTGAAATGTCTAAAGGAACCAGACCTTTTAACTTCAACGGGCACTGATTTTAGGTTTTGCACAGTCAATTCTAGTTAAAAACCAAAAACTTCAACAACAGCTGGCGCCCCTGCTGTTGGAGCCTTAAGACACCTGTTATACTGCTGAGCCCTACTCTTTTTTTTTTAATTTTTTTTTAATAAAACACTGTTTTAAGATACAGCACAATAAATGTGCTTATTATGCACTCTAACATAGAGCACAGAAATACAACACTACAGAGTGCAAGTCTAACCATCTCCACAGTGGGAAAAGTGCGAAGGTTAAAAATATGCATGTGGCTTAACACAAGATATTTTTAAAAAACATGACATGGAAATCTCATACCAATGCTTTCATCTTTATCACAAACATGACTGAAAACTCAAGGTCAGTTGCTGATTTTTCTCTCGTAGTAGTAGTAGTAGTAGTGTAATCCTTTCAAAGGTACAATGTTGGAAAGATCAGAGAATAAAAAAACCAAGTGTCCAAAAAATGATCCCATTTACCACTTTTCCAGTAGTTATGTTTTTCAAGAAGTGAACACGTAAGGTCACCTTGATCTTCGCCATCGGTAACTGATACACTCGGAAACAGCTAAGCCAACCACCTGGACTGAGATCAGTTCGGTGTCGCACACGCACACACACACGGGTACACACACAAACACCCCACAGGAAAAAGTGCACTTTCAATTGCTGATACAAAAATAGATTGGCACATTCTTTTTGACACAGTGAAGATATCCTCTTTAAAAGCTTTTTCACGTTAAGAAGTCCTCTTGGAAGTTGCAGCAGGTCTGTAGAAAAAGCGCTATGAGAATGCACTCACGTGGGCTTCCAGGGTTTGTGTGATGGAGAGAAGGGTGGTCGTGGAGGCTGCCCTTCAAGTCTTTGCCTGCTTTTACAGCTGTAGTCCCCACAGGTAGGGTCAGTCACCACCCAGTTTCAGCACGTTAACCATTTACCAACAGCTCAGTCTTCACCTGCTTTGAGAAAGTAACGATACGTAAATTTGTCAAAGCTGAGAGTCTTACATCGACGCAGTGTTTCCTGTACGTTGCTGGAAATACTGTTTTGGGAAGAGAGAGAGAGAGTGAAGTGTTAGGAGTCTGATTTTGCATTTCCAGTAGTAACTGCGGCTCAGGAGAGCCAAGCGGGAACAGTCGGGAGCCCCTTCCCCGCCGGACAGCCAGCGCTAGGAGTTCTGCACCAAGCGTCTGTAGTGCGGCATCACTTCGTGCTCGGGAAGGTGGAGAGCAAACTCCAAGGCCACCAGCACCGGGAACTCGAAGGCGATCAGCTCTCGCCTGTTCAGCCGGAACTTCTCTTCCAGTTTCTGCAATAACAGATGAGGGAAAAAGAGAAAAAAAAAGAAAAAGAAAAAAGAAAAAGGTCTTTGTGAATGAGGATTTGACTTTCTAGTGCTTTCTTACAGACTACATTATGCCAAACACATTCTGCTGTCATTAAACCTCTGCCCTGCTGGACTTGCGCGGCTCTGGGTTCAGAAAATGCGAGCAGGACGAACGGCATGTACCGATCCCTTACTGTGAAGGTGAAAGCACAAAGCTCAGCCAGCCATGCTCCCTCTGACATGCTTGCCGTTTCACTCATTCCATCTCCAGCAGATAAATCTTCTAACGAACATAGTGATTACCACCGCAGGAAGAGGAAACTCCTGCCTTCATGCAAACATTGAAATCACTTGTGTAATGGAAGACACGCGTCTTGTAACTGCCTGCAAACTTCCTGCGCTGCTTGAAATGACTAATTTTCCTTTCAGCGTTAGGCTGTGTTACAACACCCTATTGGGGAAATTATTTCTGCTACAATTAGATACACTTAATACCTCAGAGGCAGAAGGTGTCATCTGCAACAACCATAAGAACAGTGAGTAATAGGAACTACTATCCTCAAGGGGGATGAGATGGGTTTCACAGTAGGCCTTCTGCTCTAACGTAGTAAACCTCCCATCTGCTCTGCTGTTTTCACTGGACTTGGATGCTACAAACAGGCAACCAGCTGTTCAGGGATATTTCTCCCCCATCCTTTTCTTATGATCTCCCTGGTTTGCTACTTCTCTGCTCACTGGATCTACTGAAAAGCTCAACATGTCTTAAGGATGGACCAAGGCTTCAGGATAGCAAGAGAGGCCAGAACTCCCACTGGATTTTTTTTTTCTGGTTATTTGAAGGGCTTTCTACCAAACCAACTTGTCAACTCAGCTCTGTGACTACGGTGGAAAGGCGTGTGTCCAGTTCTGCCCCACAACCAAATTTTCATGTCTCTTGAACTAAGTGAGCTGGTTGTAGCCAAGTACCCAGCTGCCTGTCCTGACTTTCTGTAGCATTAAATCAGATATTGGTACCTCCATGCTTGCAAACGGGTTATGGAATAACACTTTCCTCTGTTAACTCTTTCATATGGAGTGGGGATGGAAGACCAAACACCTTGCTCAACAAAAAAACCAGTTGGGGTGAGGTGTTCCAATGGGAACACTTCTTCAGGTTTGCTTGCCATAAAGCTTAGCTTGATGAGAGAAATACAAAATTAGTAGTCTGTTAGCCTCCCTCGGAAATTAGTATCTGCATTTCCCTCTCAAAGGAGAGTCTTTATTGACACTCTTGAAAACACAATTAAAAGCAAAATGAATTTCCTGAGGGTTAACTTTTGACTTATATTGACAGAACGGTGGTCAGATAACTCTCAGACCTCACAGTATCTGACACCAGGGTCGAGCTTTCCATGCCTCTGCAGTGCCATTGATCACTACTACTCCCACATAAATGTGTAACAAAAAAAATTTATTTAGCTGGCTGTACAGCTGGAAACCTAGACGAACGCACGACCACTGCCAAGCAGGCTTTGCATGGAACGCACATGGGCAGTTCATGTAGAAGGAACACTGGAAACCTATGGATACGTACATCTATAAGATGCTTGACTTCATGTTTTCTGAGGTCACTGCCGATTTTGGCTGCTAAAAGAACACAGGCTCCAGCACAAAGCTTTCTATTCTGCTTGTTCAGCTTCCCCTTGAGAGCGAGCTTCTCAAAGTAGACAAAGGCCATGGCCACCGTGGGCTCTTCAAAACCACATTCTTCTTGAGCAAGCTTGCGCATTTCTCTCTTCAAGCTGAGTAAAAAGACCAGACAAATATGCTGTGAACTGCATTTAAAAGCATTTCTCATTTCACCCAAAGTCATCCTTTCAAAAATTCCTGCTTAGTCAAATGGAGGGGATAGGAAAAGGTAATTTACTGGACAGACACCTTTATGCTCTGTTTTGGGCACACATTTCACGTCACATTTTGACGTGAACTGCCCCCAACAGACAGTTGTATCAAACTATACAAGCAGGAGAAAAGCTTTGACGTTTTTAGTAGTGATATTTCATCACAAGTTTTAAGCTGCGTGCAATTTATTTAGTAACAACAGCTTGATGGCCTGTGCTCTATATGCAGCTTTGCTGCTGGTTATGGTTGGTCAAATCCAAAGCGACAGTCTTCCCACGTACCGCAGAATCGTCTGGTTACAGAACAACACGACTCAGGGTCCTTTTGGCCACTTCAGTCAAATGAAATTATCGTTACTTCAGTGAAGCAGTATGTCTGGCCTGCTACACTGGAAACGGTGACGAAATACAGCAGCTCTGCTGTGAAGCATGACCACTTGTTTTGCTTCTGGCCGTGCTCTCTGGACAAAGCACAAAACTCAGCATTTCTCTTTCCTCAGTCTCTTTCTCAGCTAAGTGCCATCAGCGTAAAGACTCTGTTGTGTTATTTTTCTGGGTGTTTTAGTACAGTGCATGCCCAGCTCACATCCTCATCCCGTTAGATGTTGTGTTTGACACCTGACCGGTGCATGTTTCTACATTCCCCTATCTTGTTTACTCAGCCCACTAATCAACGCAATCATCTGATTTATTCTGCACCTCTGTTGGCTACTGCTCCTGGAAGATCAGTCAGTGCTGTGCTTCCCCTCATGTACAGCAGGAATTGCACTGACAAGTGAGACAGCTGCATCACATTGCAGCCTTAACAAGCTTTGCAACCTACCTTCTTATTTTACTAAGGGTTAACTTGATGTGAGGGAACTTCTCCTTGAAGGTCTCATTCATGTCCTTCTTGAGATCTGATGGCTTCACGTAGTCTATGACTGTTGTCTGCAACACACGGTCAAGAAAGAATTGCTCTTTTAGTTTGTAAAAAACAAGATCACTCAATTCCCAAAAGCAAGGAATACCAAAAAAGTGCCAGCCGGTCCCAATTCTTTCAGTAGAGGGGAAAATTAAGTCTGAATTAAGGCAACAATTTGTTTGTGACTGCTCTGTCAGAACAAGTGACCTGAAATCTGAGACAGCTGTTCAGCACAAGCCCCGAACGACACACACCTTATTAGGATCCTCCAAGTATGGCTAAATGTGCGTGGATAAAACCTAGCTGAGAAGTCTCGTTAAAACAAAAAAAATCACCACCACAACTGATTTGATGACCAGATTTTGTGTGCCTATCTCCATGCGGTTCTGAGACATACTGTGAATTTCTCTCAAACTGATTTTTCAAAGGAACGCTGGTACAAATTCTTGACTGCCATAGCCTACGTTTGTGATAAAACAGCTAATTAGCCAACGTGGCAGGTCATTCAGTGGAGTGCAAGATAGTAACACTGTTGTAAGTCAGGCAGTAAGCAGACAAAAATACTGAGTTAGGACAACATTCAAAGTGTACAGTCTATTTTCTTTACATTGAGCTTGCTATTCCTTTTTGCCACAACCTCACGAACTTCCCCAAGAAGCAGAGTACTCCCGGCCAGTACTGCAATGCCAGTGCTCCCATCTGTGGGTGTGCAGCACTTCTCTTGTCCCTTCAGTCTTCATTTAGAAAACATTTTACCCAGATCCTCTGTCACCACTCACCTGGCCAAAATCTATCAGCTGAAAAACAAACCAACCTTCATTTTGGGGGTGTGCTAATTCTCTTTATGGCTTTGGCTCTTTGCCCCTCAGACAAAAGTGGAGAAGAGCCCCAGTTTGGGCAGCCCAGTGGATAACCTGGTCCCCAGGCACCCAGCTCTCAGCCAGCCTCAAGCACGGGCAGGGGGAGAGCAGCAGGCTGCAGTGCAGTGCATTCTCCTGAAAACAATTTTCCCCTTCTAATTTCTGTTTATGATTAACCTATATTATGGCAAAGGACTGTTAATTCTAAACAAGAAGAGGTGGAAAGAGGCATGCAAAACACTTGTTGCATGCTATGCCTTTACAGAAGATGGAGCCTCGCTGTGTTATATCCTCATAGGAATCTGAATCAGCCAAAAAGACTGACTGGATATGCTTGCAGGGTTTTTTTATCACTCATTAAAATAGTATATGGAAAGGCTTGGGGGAGGAGAGAGTGCAATGGCTCTAGAAAATGATTGGGTAACTCTTGTTATCTGATGATTTCTTGTCTGGATCTGAAATGAGCATGAATGGGAGTAAAATACACCTAAATTTTCCTGCACTTTATTTAGAAGATACAGTACTGAAATAATGTATAGTTACAGGAATTTGAAAGAAAGCAGAGCATGTGTTTCCCCTCAATAGCGCACAGCAGTATTTGAGGTAAACATACTGTAATAAGAGAGGAAAAAAACAACTTCTTGCCACTGGGTGTTGCTATGGTCAGACACCTTTTAAAATGTGGGCCATGCTGCTATCTGGTCTGCAGTGTGAGAAGCTTCATCTTAACACAGTTACGTGTTAAGCACCAGTCCAGACTTTGCTCAGAAAGGGGATAATTTATTAAGGAAATTCAGTCCTACTACAGAAAGCTGCCAGTTATAAGAAATCATCAAAAAGGAGAAAGCCACGCCAACCTCTTCAGCCACCCCTGCTATCCTGCACGCGTATGGACGAGCCTGCGCCCAGGTTCTGGGCAGATGCTGCAGTGCCACTGAGGTTAAAAATTCACACACTGTCCTGACACTGAGGCAGGCAACACGCTACCGTGCCTGAATAAAAGGAACAAAGGAAAAGCCAGGGAGGAGGAGAAACCTTGCCCTACGTGGGGTCGGAGGGAAAGACTTCAACTTTGGCAGAGCAGGTCTGCCTGCTTTTTGTTTTGCTGAGGCTGGAGGGATGTACGCACGCACCCGCGCGGCCATGGCTCTTCGTCACACGCAGTTTCTCATGTGCCTCCTCTCACCTGAAAGGGCTCAGCCCTCTGAAGCAGAAGAACAAAGATTTTACCAATTACTCCTTTCCTTTCTTTCCCTGGGACGTTGCTGCCTGCCTGCTCCTCGGTTTTGTTGCCAGAGGATCATCACCTAGTTGGTGCTTCTGACACAGAGATACACGGGGGGTTTTACGTGTTAAGAGGGTTCCTCTCAGTACTGCCATGAGAGAACTCTTGCAGAAAGCCACATAACATAGTTTAGACCAGTGCCGCCTCCTACTCGTAAGTACAGAAACGTCAGTCCATGCTGCTCTTGCAGCATCAAGAGCACATAAAGGTTACCTGCTATTAAATCCAAAGATGATTTTAGTTACTACCAGCATTTCTTGGTTGTCTTGGGCAATCCTGGGAAGAGTGAGCTTGGTGCTACTGTGCAAAGCTACACGACACCTTATCTCATGCTTCACTGCAAACCCAACTGCCCACTGTTTGCTCTCTATTACCACAGAGCCCCTTGGTTTTATCTTAATTATCTCCTTCAAAACGATCGCAGGTTTTGCTGGCCGACTTGTCTTTGGCTCTCTCCCGGTAATCACCTTCCCTTGCACGGAGGAGGATGCAATTACGCACAAACCTCGCGTGCATGACAGAAATCACTGCGCAGCAGAAAGGGCACAGGGGTGCAGGGAGGGCCCGACCATCCTCTGGACTCAGCTGAAGGGCTGCACAGAAACTATGCCAGACAGTGAGTTTCAGTTGCTTTCACCTCCAACAAGTAGGTGCCGGTGTGACCCCAGCTCTGGGGGTGACTGCGCAGAGGAGGGGTGAGCCCCGGGCTCTACCACACAGCCGCAGCAGCAGCCCCCCGGGGTGCACCTTTCCCCACGGCCGCTCTGCAGGCACTGTCCGTTTTACCTGGGACTCCTCCAGCCCATGGGAGATTTGCCAGAATTCAGTTAAATTCTTTTTAGAAGGAGAAAAGCTCTTCTTTTATTATTTTATTTTATTTAAAGCAAAGCACTCAGAGGCTTCACAATACGCAGACAGCTTAAAACTGAAAACGGTGATGAGGTACAGCTATTTTTAAGCAGAGAGGTTCGTCAGTTTTGACCCGCTGATAAGAATCTCCCTCCCCCCAAGTCCGAATGCTGTTGCTTCCTGCGAGACAACAGTCTCTATGATATAAATCACAATAATGAAATCCAGATGAAAGCTGGTGTGTGCTGGTTTTGATTCATGTAACAGGATAACAGCAGCATGTTTGAACACACTGGCTCTAAGGCAGCTGTCTCATCTTGTCAGTGCCATGCTGGAGAGCTCAACTAACTGCCCTTATTCTGAAGAAAAGGAATTGTGCAACTTCTTTCCCTCCTCCACCCCCTCCAGACTGGTGTTTTTTTCATAGCTGCTGCAGAAGCCTGACTTTGGCTGGGCAGTGGGATGCCGTCTGCCCGGCCCGTGCCTACAGAAATGCATGCGTGTGGGGCTCTGCTCACCAGCAAGGCAGGCAGACAGACAGACAGAATGAAGCTGCTGACAGGTAATCTGAAAGAAATGCTGAATTCGTGCCTGTTGAGTGATCAGATCAGTTGCCCCTTCTAACTGTTTCTGACCAGGCACCCAAGCACCCCTCTTGCTGTACAGCACCCACAAAATGCCAGCTCCCGACCCCACTCCCGCCCAGGGCACCTCCCGCACTCCGCGAGCAGCTCAGCACCGAGCAGCAAGCCATGCTGCTGCCCGGCCCACGAGGGACGGACTGGAGGAAACCTCTGGGGCGGGCCAGCGACCCACAAGGACCAGCTGGGATCTGACACGGGAGGGCTCTGACCTAACGCCATCCTTTGCTGCCTGATCTCTGCTCAGTTTACACTTCCCTGTTTTAGGCCTTTTCACTGCCTTTGAGCGGCCCGTGAGTCCCAGACAAAGCCGCCATGTTGAGGAGAAGACGTGACTGCAAATGGTGTGGATTTTTGTCTGTCTGGAACAATTCTGGTATTGTCCGTGTAGGAGCACCGTTCAACACCGATGCCTCAAATTTTACAAAAGGTTTGTAAATATTTCCCTAAAAGGAGCACGGCGTTTTTCTATCCAAACATGTTTTCTTACACATAACGTTATTCGCTACCAGGCAGGCACTCTGCAGTCCCAGCGCCGTCAGACACACGAGCAACCAAACTGTCTCTCTCATACTCTAATCTCAAGTGTTTGTAACTTCTGTCATCCAGAAACGTCTGTCTTGTTTCTCACAGCTTATTTGCACAAAACACGTTTCACTCCAGCATTCAGCAATCCTCCTTCGTGAGCTCTGTTCACGTCCTCTGTATACAAATCTGCGTATGTATATTTTAGTTTGGCGATGGAAGTTGCCCAAGACGAATGAAAGCCTTGATATATGGTAGCTGACAGATGCCTGGACAACACGGTGAACACTTCGGCCGAAGTCTGTACTCCGCACGCTTCTTGCATGGCTGGCAGTTTTGAACTTGGAGGTTAGCTTGCGTGTTATTCGCAAGCGTTTTCAAGCAGCTGCTTTCTCATAGGAAAGCTGCATATATAGTTTCATAAATAGGGGAGGAGGGAGAATGCCTGAAATGGTTGGAAAGACTGGCAAGATGAAATATTGTTGAAAATAAATCCTACTTTGGCATGCTACCAGTAAAAGATGATCTAGCCTTGGATGCCTCTATCTCCCGCTTAAGAAGGATAAAATCAGAATAAAGTAGGTGAATAAAAGCAATACGATAGGCTTTCTTCAGCTGTCCTTACTGCGTAACCTCTGACAAATCTACTTCACAGAGAGCAGACAGAAGACTGATACCTCTAACAGACTTTCGGTAGGTCAATGCTAAGTTCTCAAACACGTGACAAAAGGAGAGAAGTCAATGACTCTGCAGTGCCTGGCTACCTTAATGCATACCAGAGGTGACCAGCTATGTAGCTAAAAACTGTCAGTAACCTAATGCATATACTTATGGCCGGAGATGCATATATATGAGAAATCCTGCTAGAGCTGAGACTTAAAACAGGGATGGAAAAAATGGGAGAGATTCCTTCTTTATAAAATAAAAACTCTAAAACCAACAACAACAAAAAAACAACACCCAAAAAAGGAAAAAGAAGACTAAAAGATGTTTCCGTTGTTAGAAAGTCATTAACATTCAAGGATTTTAAACTGAGAGATTTAGAACTTCACAAAGCAATTAATCTCAAAACAGCCTCTTTGAATTAAAGTACATGGAAGGACGCCAGTTTATTTTATAAGGTTAACACACTGAAATAATTCTCAATTAATACAGTGTGTCATTGGTACAAAATAAGTGTTTATTGGAGTCTCAGCCAAATATAGCATGAAATACATAGAGCATAGGGTTTAAATATGACTGTATGCCACCACTGTGATCCTCTGCTCCCGGAGGATTTTGGGTACAAGGTCAGCAGCTGACAAAAAAGCAGCCTGGAGATGCTTAATTTACAGCTGCGGAAGCAGCTTGAAGAATAGGGTGACGGCACTGAAGGACGTTGGCTGTAGCAAAGTACTCCTGACCTTGATGCTCCTTGTGAAAGACAGAACGGGGGAGCGAGAGACCGAATCATCATGCAGGACTTTTGTTAGACTAAACGGTGAGGGCAGCAAGCAGTTCTAATTTTAAAATCACATTGGAGGACTAATATTTAATAACGCAGCCTGGCTGTGCTCAGCGCTAGTCCTGGCACGTGCAGGCTGAGAGTCAGCCTGCTCTAAGAGCACTGCAGACTTTTACCACGGTGCTTTTGTATTAGTGGTGTAGAGATGTCCCTTTATTTTGACATAATTAAACCAATGCATTGAAATGGTAGTTAAGTACCCAAACCAACTTCCAAGTGTATCCCTTGGGCACGGATAGCTGGATGTTGCAGGGATGTTATTACAGAAGGGTCACTCAAAGTCAAGACGCTACCGATTTTCTTCTTTTGCTGCAAGTTTTGGCAGCGCACGGCAGGCAGCTAACACGCTCCTGTGTTTCTGTGTTCCCAACAAAAGCAGGACTGCGGGGTCAGCCTCATGCCTGTTGCAGAGTGAGTTTCCTCCTCCTGCAAGGATGGAGTTTGTTTCTGCTGGCAAAGAATGCATGGAGGCCAGGGAGGCACTGGCGAGGCTGGACATACGCCGGTTGACATGAGACTCTAGCAAAGAAATTACTGCGCTGTCTGGTAGACAAAGTTCCTATTCTAGAGAGATTTAGAGAATCTGCAAGAATTCCTGTTTTAGCAGTATCAGCCAGGAAGACATCTGTTAACCATGACATGATGTTTCCCTCCTCCGGCCCACCCCTCCAGCATGAAATTTTTCTACCTCTTACTGTTTATATTGCAGCAGAGATTGTAGATTCTCCTACAAAGACAACACAAAATGAAATAATTTCTCCAGAGCAGGTCAGAATTTAAATATGACTAATACAATTAATAGAAGACACAGAGTTTGTGTCGGGAAAGTATTGAAGCTGCTTTTTTCAGAATCGTCCCTTGACAGGCTATTTGTGGGTATTACTTTTAGAAATGTGGCAGGGAGGTGTACACCCTTTCAAGCCAGGAACTTCACTGCAACAAGAAGAACAAACCAAACGCATTTCTCCTTCCCCACAGCTATCTTCAAGGAGGAAGCTCAGCTACTCCTTCAAAACAGCTGAGGATTTGTAGTTAAAAATCCTCTGCAAGTCAGGACTAATTCAGCTCAGTAAAGTGTGACGACTATAGAGTCAGTGTCAGTGGCGATAAACTCAGGCTCCACAAAAATGGAAGGAACTGCATGTTGAGCGCTAACTCCACGTACTTCAGAGTAAAATCCAAGCCAGACCACACATTTTGTCCGTCTTGCACCTCAGGATAAAGCCTGCAGTGTTGCAGTGTTCACGCAGACCTCAGCAGAGCTTTACCAGTGGAGAAATCCTGGCCTGCAAAGCATGAGCCAGGCTCCCAGGAATAATATTGGTGCATGTAGCTCTATCCTGCAGCCCGCGCCGCAGCTCAGCATCCAGCCTCGCTGATCCACGCTGCCACGTGTTCACGTTCCTCTCGCACACCTTCCCCCCGTTAATTGCTCTGACATCCGTAAGGAGGCGAGGGGTGGGGGGGACATCTCCAAGCTTGCAGCTGCCAAGCATTTACGCTAAACGCTGGCCAAGTAACGAAACTTTAATTACAAGCTGCAGCTCTCCACACACAACAAAACGTTCAGCGCTGACATCAGAGCCGCTCTCAGCTGCTCCGGCACTTGCGAGAGGCAGTAATTACAGCTATACTCCGCTTAGAACCAGAGACTGGTTTCAATCTGTGTACAGCAGCTCTGCAGCTCTGCGGTCATTTGGCGGAGGTCTGTCACTACCGCGACGGCTGTGCACGGTCAGGAAAAAACCCCAGTTTTCTCGCTGGCCTCAGACTGCAATTTGGTTTAATTGCAGCATACACTGATTTTTATATTTGGGGAAGAAAATTACTTGAAATTACAGCCTATTGTGCTCCTGTTCACACTGATGTGAACTGCAGGGAGGGGGAACGCCAGCTGAGCCAGGAAAGCGTAATATGGATGCAAGTAAAGTCTCCTACACAGCCAATATGGCCCCTGTATTCTCCAGCTCGATGCACAAGCCCTCCTCACCCGCATCCCAAGGTGCAAAACCCTATTTAACCTGCAAGCTCCCAGGACGCTCTGGCAATACCCTTTCTCCCTTCTGTCGGCTCAATGAAGCACCAGCCCCCTGTGAAATCTCTCAGCTGAGCGCTGAAGAACCACCACCCACTCTTCAGTTTCTGGCAAAGTCGTGCCGCTTCTGCGTGGCATCACAGCTATGCTGCTTCGGCCAGTGGCAGGCAAAATCCTTGAACAACAGAGCTTTTGGGACGTGCACGTGATTCCCACCAACAGCACTTAACGTCCTTCAGCCCTTATGTTAGTGCCTGCCTTCAGAGAAGGAGACGGGAGTGCTGCAGACCCTCAGGCAGCGTCCAAAGTGATGGCTGGAAGGCAAATTCAGCCAAAAAGACCCCAAAATGTCAAACAAAGACATTTTTCCAGACACAGCAGCAATTAACCCCTAGAGAAAATGAAAAAAGCAGGGAGACCCCTGTCAATGCAGATATATTCTAGACAAACAATGACATTGATTTGGACAATTGCCCTTGAAGTCCAATCTTCACCTTTAAAGTATCTAGTCATGCCAGTGGAAATCCCCAGTCAGCTCCTTTTCACAATAAAGGTACAAATATGGACCTCAAAATGCTGCGGGTAAGCAGCATATGGAAAAGAAAGGCATCAGAGACCTGCCCTTGGACAGAGGCCTCCTCTGCAGGACACTATCCCGACTGTCCTATTTTGACTCAGCCAACCATGTCCATCTCAACACCAAGTTGAAAAGGGATCTGAAGATCTCAGATGATCCGAGAGGACTCAGATTGCCTGGCACGCATTTGCAGCCTGAGGAAGGTCAGAAACACAATCGTGACAGCTAAAGTTATGTTCACTTTGGGTGCCCTTTTTTTTCTTTGAAGGAAGACAGCTCCCTCTCCATGACAATAACCATACCAAAACCTAACAAATATTTTCCCACCCAGATGTAGCTGCCATAAAAGGTTGACACTTTTTGGGTTGGCAGCCAAAAAATAACTTGCCAACCCTAAACGTAAAACTGGCTGAAAGTAAGCAGAGCACATACTGGACTTCCCATTGGAAAACTTAGCACAAACACAGCCTCAGAGCTCAATTAAGCCCCTGTGCAACAGGCAGAACACTCCTGCCAGCAAGGAGATAAGCTTCAATCTACACAGAACACTTGAAATCCATTTATTTTGAGGAAGGAGCACCCACGAGCCTTACTATCAAATAAAGACCTGGGTGGAGGGCAGAAGAGAACCTACAAAGACTGGATCTTTACATATATTAGCAGTTTCTTAAATAGTATCTTCTGTTCCATGTTAAGTGAGGACACGGATGACACCTCAGACCTCAGCGTTTCAAATCCTACCCTATTTGTATATAGATAAAGAATACTAGGTCACCACTTTGGAAAAAGAAAAAATAAAAGAAGCTTTTCCCTGCTGCCTACTAGTAGTTTGGATGTATAATTCAGACAAATACATGCTTACATGCATACGACGGCACTGCAACAGTCCTGCCAAAATAGCACAGCAAAGTCTACAGACTTGGTGCAACCAAAAGAAGGCTACATTACTCACCACAGAAAACGTTGAGTTTGAGCACAGATCAAGGAACAGTTATGTGTCTGTATTGTTTACAGGTTGGGACATAGTGAAAAAAATACAGGCTCTGCTTGTAATTGCTGCAATTAAAGGAAGGACTATCCCATGGTGAAATAAATACCTGGCAAACAAAGGCCCTACTAGACACCAAGGTGCTGTTCTGAGGAGTGAATGATAAGCATCAAAACACAATGCAGCTTCATGACTTCAGAAAAGCCCTAATGGGCATCCTCCTGTTTTGTAATAGATGCCAATTAGAGGAAGTATAAATTTTCCTCTGAATGCAAGAGAATGAACGCATTGTTCGAGCAAGCCTTTCATCTAAAGCATTTATGAAATACAGCAGTAATAAAAGCGTTTACTTTTGTAACACCTCCACGAGTTTGTTTTTACATGTCCTGGTAAGTAACTATCATTTAGAACAAAGCATTCCAAACAGCTGTAATTAGCAGATTAAAAAAATAATAATCTTCTTAAAATTTGGCCAACTGTAACCTCAACCTTCCAAATATTGTTACCAAAACGTATCTGTGCTACACCTAATTTTGCGTATCACTTACCATATATGAAGGAAATATTAAAACCCGCTTATGTTTGCCACACGGCCATTGGGGATCATCTAAAAGATTTGGGTCGTATTCAACAAAGTCTCCCAGGTCGCTACCTATAAAACAACGGTAAATATAAGAAAGGAATTCATTACATCAAGAAATCTCCAGACTTGACAGAAGTGGCAAATTCACAGATAATGCACAAGGTGATCTTCATGCAGGATTCTTGAAAGAGTTGAAAGATTTCTCTAAATCTTGAAAACTCCAAGTATTTCAATACTAATACAATTTGCAAAGATACAGAGGATCTACAGCTTATGAATTACCTGGTAAATGTGAATTTAGGGCTTAGAGAACTACAAAATTATATAAAGCTCGACAATGACTTTTATTCCTGGCAAGAAGTTTTCATCTGTTTATGCAGATGTTATGATTTGTTTCATTTAACATGCCAAAACACCTTAAGCATATAGTGCTTTGGCTTATGTTTTTCTGCCTGGTTTTGTAAACACAGCCCTTTCCAGTCTAATAAAGGTCACAAGTATGATTTACACTTTCAGCTTATGACTACCATGTTGCCACTGTAAACTTTCCACAGCAAAGGAAGGTAACGATGAGCCTGATGCAGGAGGAACAAACAATGCCTGTGACAGGAGGAGGCATGCCGAGGGCCATCAGGGGCTGTCAATACAACCAGCAGTCTTGTTTACTTAACTTTCCATCATCGGTAAGCCAGCTTTGCTAAACAAACAGGGAATGAGCTGTGTTTCACCCACGACACGAGACTGTATTTTGCTTAATTTAAGCAAAAAAGAGAGTTAAAGTGTAACATATGTCCATATCACCAGGGTACCCAAGGATATTAAAACAAGCTTCTCAAGAAGTTACCTGCATCAATGCTCCCCTGGGTGCTGTTAGCTCTTGCCAAAGAAAGGCTACGATGGCTTGCATTGCGAAACTGGGAGAAGGATGAGGTGGAGTCTATCGTGTTTCTCCGAGTTCCCAGAGCATTGGTGGGAAATAGGAACTGCGTATAAGAAACCGTCTAAAAAAGAAAGTCAGAAGGGACAGACAGTTACTCTCAGCCCAGCTTGGCAGCAGTGCCTTTGGTGCATCCCAGTTGGAAGCAAGGGAAGCCAAATTAGCAGAGGATTTTCTGGATTTAATAGTTAGGCACAGATGAATAAACACCAGTCACCTACGTTTGCTTCAGTGCAGTCAGTTTATCCATGAAAAAAAAAAAAAGCTTTTGCAAAGGCATTAATTCTTCAACAAAACAAAACCACAAACACACACACACAAGCTCTAACACACTGGATTTACAAAATCCTACTCAAGGGTCAGATTTAACAATACATCAGTTTGGTCGGGGTTTTTCAGTGGGCCTTCTCTGTAGCAGATTTCAGCCGCTGCTTTACTGAAACAGCATCATCTATACAGGTCCCTCAGCACAGAGCTGCCAGAGGCAAATCACTTGGACGCCGTTAAACTTAAGCACTTTCTTTGGTATTTTTCTCCTTTAGGATTTTGTCTGGCAGTTAGGCTTACTGGTGGTGTAAGGGAGCTCCGGTTCATAGCAGTGATTGTGGGAGATCACTTACTACCTCCCAACATGGACTAACTGTGAATGAATAACTTGTGAGAAGAATATTTTTAGAGCATACTGATTCCCCGCTCGTACCCTTGGCCAGGAATAGGCTATGCCTTGCCTCTTGTAGGTTTATTTTCCAAAAATAACATTACATTGAAGAAAAAAGTCAGTCTCAGGCTCTAGCCCGGTTTATGAGGAGGTCAGAACAGGTATCAAATAAAACGTGAGCTTTCACTTATTTATAAGCAGACAGATTGTCCTCAGGAATTTACAGCCTGTGGTCTGGCCTGACACCTGGTTCGGTGAGCACACCATGTGTAGCAGCATTGACCCAGGGCCTTTAAATCCATGTACGACAGCAGCCCGGGTAAACTGCACTGTAAAAACTAAGTCAGGCTTTCAGCAAAATATGTTCTCATTTATGATTAAACTTGTCTCTCCTCTATGTGTTTATTTAAAATGGATCACTTGCCCTAAAGATTCATAATTGCTTACTCTATTCAAGTGAATGCACTCCTGGATTTTGAAATACTCGTCAGATTTGTACAACTGTATTCCTGCTCTTTGGAAAAATACACCGTTAAACAAAATTTATTTCATTAAATAAAACTGAGAGCAAACAGAATTACAGCTTACAACTCTCACCAGAGATTGTTTTCAAGCCCCTGACAACACGCTCTGCAGTGGTATCTCCTGCTGAGCCAGGGGAAGGCTGCGCGATTCAGTAATGCTTTACAGACTCAGATGTTGCCAGAGGCAAACTTGAAGGAGACAGAGTTGTTTGCACTGACAGCTTGGGCAGTCCTCCTGAATGACTGCTAAGCTTATTTACAGCTTGCACATACTGTGCTTTAACTACTGTGTTACACTACATGTTATAATTTATGTTTATATTTATTAGTCAAGCCATTTTTCCCCTTATTACATAAAATCTAAGGGAGTAGGAACTGCAGCACCCCCACCTTCCCATCTGCTCCGAGCTCCACACCTTCAAGACCAATTATCTCTTTCAGATACACTCCAGTAGAATGGCACTGGCGTCCACCGTCCAGCTTCATATCCCTGGGAAACAGAAACCAGAGCAGAAATAGCTCTTAAAACATACGCCTTGCTCACCTTCCACCACCCCGATGCTGAAATAAGGTAGCAGCATTAATCCAAACATGCCAATGCAAAGCACAGACCAGGCGACTTTTCTTACAGGAAGCGCTTGTGTTGTCTAAAATACATTATAGAGAAAACCCCACTTTGTTCCAGGTTGCACCCCATACCCCACCTATGATGCAGAGCAAGGTTCCCCATTGCTGGGCATCTCTGACAGAACCTGGCACCGGGAAGGAACTGGAAGTCATATACACTTCAGGTGAGATCTGACAATCTAGCTTCAGCACTTGACTGCCACGTATCCAGCAGATGGCCATCCCAGGGTACATACATACCCATGTACCCCTGCGCTGTCGGACACAGGTAATTGCCTGTGAAAGCCTCTGGGAGGGATTCCTGATCCTCCTGCTGGAGACCAGCAGGAGAAAGCCAGCTCTCCATCGCCTCAGGATGGAAACTTGGGGATCTAATTTATAAGGGCTGACCCACTCGGCATCTTACACTTGGAGGTAAATGAGATGCTTGAGACAACCAGGCTGTATGCCACGCTTTAGCCTCACGATCAAAATGTGAGCAAAGGTAAAAAAGACTATAAGCAAATGTGTGCTCTGCAAAAGACAGCTGTATACGACTGCAGAGTATTTATCTCGCTATATTTTCCTGCCTGATTTCCGCTGAGGTCCAAGTATGCGCTCAAAAAAATCTGTGTGGGAGAGAGGCTGACACTGAGGCAGGGAGAAGCCCTGCAGGCTCTTCACCCGATTGCAGGGCTGCGCTGTCTCCTACCGTGTCTCTGCACACTCTGTTTCCTCGTCTTCCCTCTCCAGCCTGACACTCATTTCTCTGAAACACGGCAGTCGGTAAGTCCCCAATAAATCATGTGCTTTACTGCTAGAAAAATCCAGCGTGCCTATCTGCTGGAAAACATGCTTCTGTGACAAAGGAAAAAAACTGTATCGAGTTTCTAATCCCAACAAAGCCCTCTTAGTTTCTTGATTGGGGTTCACTTAGCACAGTGTCACATTATCATTCCTGTTTCCTCATATCGTACTACTGAGGGGCTGGACAAATAATTATGTAAAAATAACCCTGTCAGAGGCACGGGATTAGCCTCTCCACTCCCGCACAAAATGTGATTAAAGGAACTGTTTCTCAAATGCCAAATAGTAACCATGTCAACAGATCTTATCTACGAAACAACCACACAACCTGAGGAAGCCCCCAAACCCCAAAATAAAAACAAATATCTGTATTACCTGAAATAGTATCAGAACAGTTTAGTTTCCTTCCACACAAAACCTTACAGAGTAAGAAATAATGCTGTTACAACTTTGAAAACAAGTCATGGAGAAATTTTTCCATGCAATTAACAGACAAGGATAGATAACTGCAATTCATCAAGTGCAAATCCGTCACTCTTTGAAGAGTCAGCGCAGCAGCTTTATAAAAAAAGAGCGGCTCTGGGGACTGAAAACAATCAGTGCTCTGGGAGCAGGGTCAGGTGGCACGTGTGAGCACACATGGGAATGACTCCTGGACATTAGCTGAAGATCAGTGGACATTAATGCCTCAGTTTCCCCATCCTTCTGATGTTTCTAAAGAAGACTCTACCTTCAGGACCCTGTGAACAACACTGCAGTCATTCTCCCTCACCCAAGGTGTTCTGCAAGGGCCACTTAGGTTCTTCCCCTCCTCTACATATGCTCTGTATTTCTAGGTAGTACATGATTGTGTGTGTTGTAAACCAGAGTAACAAACTATTACTGTTTGGAGAGAAACCTGTCCATAAAACAGAGAACTAAAATCCCCCTCTTAAGGAAAATCAGTACTAACCAATGTGCAGCTTCTTATCAATGTACAAATGGGACAGCTCATCCTAGCTTATACATATTGTCCTCTCACTCATAAAAGATCTTGGTGAACACCTAGTAAGAAATTCCTAGGTGACTTTACAAGGGCAGGGAGTAATAAGACAAGGGGAAATGGGTTTAAACTAAAAGAGGAGACATTTAGATTAGATATTACAAAGAAATTCTTTACTGTGAGAGTGGTGAGGCACTGGCACAGGTTGCCCAGGGAAGCTGTGGAGGTCCCATCCCTGGCAGTGTTCAAGGCCAGGCTGGATGGGGCTTTGGGCACCCTGGTCTAGTGTAGGGTGTCCCTGCCCCTGGCAGGGGGGTTGGAACTAGATGATCTTTGAGGTCCCTTCCAACCCAAACCACTCTATGATTCTATGACTTTACTGTATCCTTTTTGAGTTCCCTATCACTATGACCAACAGCAAGCCAGTCAAGTTTTTGCAGTACAAGCCTTCATTTTTTTCCCCTCCTTCCTATTACAGCAAAAAAGTTCACCAATGTCTCAGCAAAGCCCTTGCTGGGAAAGCAAGGTCAAGAGCTGCCACCCTGCTTTTGGGGAAGCCCCAGCACCACTGCTTCCTCCCTACACCCCCAAAATCCAAAGAGCAACTAGGAAAGACTTGGGGGATGCCTCTGCTTTGCCTTCTCCAAACAGCTGAGTCGTGCCTGGGGAACAGTCAGGATGGTTGGTGGGGTACAGCCATTGCACCAGCGCTACCCACCACCGCCACCACGTCCTTCGGGACGCACACCCTCGTGTGGCACCATGGCCAATGGGCCCCGTGGGGTGGGAGCATATGGAGGATAGGCACTTTATATTAAAAAAAATTAAAAATCAAGCTCTCACTGCACTTAAGTTATTTAGGTTACTGATGGGACTGAGGAACTGCACAAACCAGTATCCAGTAGTAAAAAATGCTTACAAAATGCAGACTAGGAAAGACAGTCCTTGCCAAAGAGGCTTTTAAGTGAAGAAAACTTCCTTCCTCCTCTTCCTCATTTTTGATTTTCCTGTTTTATTTTCCAAAAGTGCTTTTTAACAAAGTTTTCAAGGGATTCAAGCAGACACCGAAAAGCAAAAATAAATCATAGGAACTTAATTTTACTACCTTCACTTTACTTGAGCAGAGAAAGCTTGAGGAAATGAAAGATCAGGGACTACATTTCTTTAGGATGCAAAAAACTAGATCCCAGTTTCTGACAAAGTTTGGGGAGTTACCCTGATTTACATCAATGTCAAGCTCTAGATATTCTATTCGTGCATATCATTTCCAGAAAGCTGAGCAGTGTTATAAACTACACTCAAAACTAAGCATATTGTTTTAGCTTCTCCATCTAACAGAGTTCACAGATTTTCTTGGAACAGTACCAGGAGACTTGGGATCCCAAATTTGTTGCAGGACAGTGAAAAGTTTTACTAAGCAGGTAGCGTGTCTTTTATTAGTCAGGCCAGGATTAACAGAATCTAAATCAGACGCTACTACCTTTGGAAGTATAACATTTCTTTAATGACTCAAACGTTATGCTTTGACGTGATCTACAAAGCCCCATGCAAGGCTCCTGCTGGGCACTTGCTCTTTAAATGACAGCAACAGTTGAACACTTTAACCTGTGAATAATTTAGCAGTCCATTAAATATTAAATAGATTTCTAGACACATGAAAAAGCCTTCTGCAAAAAGGAATCTGATAATTGTTATTTAGAGATGTTAAACCTTCTGTGTCTGTATTTTATGCTTAGTGATTCCTGACTGTTAAGGTTTATTCTAAAAGCAAAGGTGGTTCATGAGAGATATCAAGAAAAGCCACTGTTCTTATCCATCATGGTAAATAATTTCTACTTACCATCTCTGTTTATAGGGATAAGAACAATGACAGCTTTGGAAAAGACGTGCTGCCAGCCAGTCCAGCAGCAGATCTCCCACTGCCCGCGACTGCCTGCTTTAATTGATCGAGAGCTTTCAGATCCTAATTGCCATTAGTGTTGCTAGAACAACAACTCTGGCGGCAATTTACAGGGAGAGGAGGTGGAGAAACTCCTGGAAAGATGGCTCTAATGGGCCAGCATCCTTCTTCTCTCTCCAAACATATTCAGGTTGTTCAAACATTCAAACGTACCTCAGCTCTTGTCCTGAGGTTTTGCCCAACACAGATTAAAAGTTTGAAATTTAAACTTATTTGCTTTTGGGGATTCATTGCTTAATTTCAATATAAAGGAACAGGGCAAGTCACAAAAACGAGCAACGATGGCTCTATAAAAATCATACATGAGATGATTCGTTTTGAAACGTCTTGGTGTGGGAAAACCCCCCAGATTTATGTGTCTTTCTGTAAAGCTAATATGTACTTGGGTTTGGGTTTTGTTCGGTTTCGGAGAAGCAAGGGAAGTGGGCAATGGTGAGGCAAAGCAGGGATATTTCAGTTTCCCTGTTATCAGCTAAGAACAGATAGCTATTCTTCCCCAAGCCCATGGAATGATAAACGTTCAGGAGAAGCGCTTCAGATTGATGACTTAATCAAAAGTGCCTGGCATAGCAAATCTATTGGGGAAGAAGAGCAAGGAACTTGGAAACAAATCTGAAGGACGTAACAGAGTATCCCACTTTGCTGTGTGCTTATTTCTACTATCCTTACGGCAATCTGGATGCTCTCATTTCTCCTGTACATATTCCCGTTTTCCACTCTCCTTGCAATGCTTCTTACCCGACCTGCCAAATAACCGACGGATGGGGTTGTTAGGTGAGACCACCTCACCAAAATGCTTCTTTTTGCCTTATTTTGCACTTGACTTTCTTACCCAGTTTAAACAAACAGAGATTTCAGAGTTTAGATAACGAAGGCCGTTGGGAATGCCTGCCCTCCGGATTCATACATTGTTGTGGCCACCTGTTATTTGGGGTGATGGTACTGAAAACCTCTTACTAGCAACATCACTGAAGGCATTAGTGTTCTAGCCAGCACTCAGTTAAATTCAAATTTAAATTCAGCAGTGATTTGTCTTTAGAAACTGGATGAAGCTGGTTTGTAGCAAATTCTTTGTATCTAACGATTTGCTGCTTTACCTCAGAAGAATGGTCCATTTCCTCAGCTTCAATCCGTTTGATTACTTGTATTATTTCCCTTAACTGGAGGCAAGTTTAGTCAGATGAATACCTATGTTCTTGTCAAGGCAGCAATATTCACCAGCTATGCCTACTGCAGGTAAGTTTCTAACCACTTAATGAATTCACTGCCACGAAGAATAAAAGATGAGGTCAATTGACTGTTTTTATAAGGACAAACAAGATCTGATGCTCTGGATTCTTCTGTCCTGTAGCTCACCACCTCCAGTCCCAATGCCAGTCAGCCACTGCGAGCCCAGCGGCTGAGAGCTGAATGTAAGACTAGCCGTGTTGCAGTGCCGCATCCGTGTGACACCGCTAGCTCTTCTCCTGCCCTGGGTCCTCCAGATTCATCTTCTGGGCAGGATCTCACAGGAACCTGGAAGCTCTTAAAAGGTTCTTACAACATCGCAAAATACCCATCATTAGAATGGGTATGATTTTGATCTGTGAATGTTTTTGCCATTAACAAAAACAAGCTCCAAAAGTCGCTTTTCAAAAACATGTTTTTGAATTATGAACCATAATGATGCATGCCAAAGGAAAAAATAAAAACAACACAACAGAACTACAAACCCAACTAACTGCACTACCTTCTGGGGGGAAAAGACATGATGGTACCTTCTTCCTCCTTTATAACACCTCTAACAGTGAGACATACATTGCGATCACCTTTTTTGAAAATCCTTAGGCACCCTAAAATACTCAGGAGAACTGGATTGCTCTCAGTTGGCTGCAAGCGTTGCAAAGCCTTTCTGCAGGCCACCATAACCTGCAGGCCATGTGGAGTGACTCCAGCAACATCCATGAGGACTGCCAGTGCTCTACCATCTCCTTGGAAGTTGAAGAAGTGGTGCCTAGAGAAGCTCCAAAAGCAGGCAAGCAATGAAGAATGGGTTCCCTTCTTTCCCTGTCCAGGAATCTGCCTTTTCTAGGGTAGCTGCCTGGAGGCAGAGATGAACCTGGTCCTTCTCTGTCCTGGCTGGGGTCACTCAGAGGGTCCACCCTGGCACAGACCCTGCTGGGGAGCTGGGTGGGCAGAAACCTGCAAGCACATTCCTTATGGTGGCTGCAAGGGAGACCCCGGCTGTAACGGCTCCTCTTTGGGGAGATGCACAGCACCCTAGCACCTGGAGCATGACCTGCCTAGCGGCTAACGGCTAAGATCTGCTGTGTCTGACCCCCAGCTCCTGTCTCAAAGAGCTGAAATCCAATTCACCTCAAACCATCTGGAGTCCATCTCCAAATGAGTAATTACTTCAAGTCTTGTTTAATCCATCTGGAAATGGCTCCACTCTTTGGTCTGCCATGAGACAAAACCCCTCTGAGGGCCCAGAGCAGGTCAGCACGCGTGTGTACACGCACATGCTGAGGTGCACAAGCTTCCACTGTGACAACCTTTGACAAAGGAGGTGGGTGCCACAGCAGCTCAGGAGTTGGACAAGGTGTACCTCTGATAACTGTCACTACCTCCCACTTTCTGCCCATCTGCAGAACTAGATGGGGATTAATTTTCATCTCCTGCAAGGAAGATATAAAGTGGATGCTGAGCCAGAAATCCAGTTTCAACACTCTTCACACAAAGTAGCTCTTCCAGCTTTTAGAGTATTATATTTAAATAAGAAAGAGGAACCTGAAGAACAGTATTAGTGTAGTATTACATGTGATGCTTCAAATCTGTAAATACTATTAAAGAATACCGGGGTGTCAACATGATCCATAGTATAATATCAGTGAATAGTGAGAAAGGAGAGGAGAAACTATTTTTATAAAGCACAAGTATCTCTCCACAACGGTAAAAATGGTTCAGTAGTCACTGCTGCATCTCCTCATGGATGTCTTTTTTTTGTAAACTTTACTGTAAAATCTTTGTCCGGTAATGTCGTGGTTTAGACACGTTTGCTATCCCAGCAAAACCAGGACAGGTAACAGCACACGTGTTTCACAGGTAAGCAAGATTTTGTTCAGCAGAAAAATTCAGATCATGAATACCCTTTAGCCCTGATGATTTCCAATACATTGAAAAAAAGAGCAGCAACCGCACAACCAATCCTGCAGTACCACCACTAGCACTTGAACCTAGCCTCTAACCTGTGCATTGCACAATGGCTTTGGATTTCATAAAAAACCCACAAAGACAAGCATTCAGACAACATTACCAGTGTTGCTGGATCCTGTAGGTGCTACCTGCCTCTGCAGATCTGCCTGTGATGATAACAAGAGTTTGTGTGTCTGTTAATGTAATAACAGAGGCACTGTTACAGTGCTCTCAGTACAGGGCAGCCCTCTCATCGCTGCCCTTAGCCGCCACCACCAAACCTTGCGTAGGGTCTGATGACTTTGGGCTGTAACACTGCAGGGCGCTGGGGACCAAGGGAAGCCAGCAGGCAAGATGCTCAGTGTCTCTTCCAGCTCCTGACTTGCAGTATAGCCTTTCTTACACTGCTTTCACCTGGCTACGTCTGCTCTCACAGCTGCTCTGCTGGGCTAGGTGGGGGAAGGAAAGCCAGCTCTGGTCCTGCCCATTACCCTTCTCTTGGCCATTGGAAACAGGTGAAGCTGTGCCTGTCATCCTGCCACCAGCAAAGATGCTGGCGATCTTAATGTAACCAGACCTGAAGAGCAGAAATTATGGCCCACGTCCACAGAAGCACCTGCCCCTCAGTGACTCCAGCAGGAGACGGTGCATCTCAAAACCCTTGTAAATTTAGGTTCTCATTGTCCCCTTTTCCCTTGCACAAATGCGCTATAAGCTGAAGCATTAGGTTTCCATTGATGCAAGGTATGACAAAATTCTGAGGACAGAAAATTCTAGTGGTTACTTCTGTTCATGACTTTTTTCTCCCCACCACGTCACTCTTTGGGCTTTGTACTTTTCAATTCTCTTCAATGTAACAGAGAAAACTAGAGAAAGTAATTCCCCCAGCACATGGTGTCCTTCCTTCTCGGCCCCAGCAAGTACCACCAGAGGGGTCTTCTGACACCACAGGTAGCAAAACTACCATTCATCGCTGGCAGCCTCTGCGCCGCTCTGGAGCACGTTTCCCTTCAAACGCCTGCTGCCAGCCGCGTTCCAGAGAGCCGGCAGCTGCCCGGCTGCCAGGGAGGGGGATTTGGGAAAGATATTCCAGGGGACAGCTCAAATATCATCCTCTCACGTACTGCCATGGCTCTCCTCTCCAGACTTCCATCGGTATTTGTACAACCACTTAGAAACACAGTCTGGGGGCTTGGGGAGGGTTCTTGCTATTGTAGCTTGGCCTCAGCGTGGAAGGTGGGCAAGCAAGGGCCACAGCCTAGGGTGCGCTGCGTGCACCTCGCTGGTGAGGGGCGATGCCCCCCCTTCCACCCTGGCCAAGTACGCAGAGTTTAGCTGCGCCTGCAGGAACTGCCTTTCAGATGTTTTTTTTAAGTGGATGTGCTAGCGCAGTTTGGCTGCCAGCACCCATACAGTAGAGCTCTTCTGTGCTGCCTACAATATAACAGGGGCCTGGCAGCCTCCCCAAAACACAGCTGTGCCCAGAGATTTCCTCACTGGCCGCAGTGCCGGAGAGTCGGAGCAGAGGTGGAGAAGCGGCAGCAGCTCCACCATGTGCCCCTCTCACATGGAGCAGCCTCCCCTGCACGCACACCCACCCTGCTCTCCGGCTCCTGCCAGGGCTTACTCCAGCCTAACTGCAGATGTGCCCAAGGTTCCCTGCAATGATTTGTTCCTTTTCCTAAACTATCCAGGAGTTTTTGCAGAGCATAAACCAGTCAGGACATCTTGCCCAGGGACAGACGTCAGCAACCCAGAGCTTCAGAGAAAGCAAAGCTAAAGGGTGCTGTCACCACGGTACTTCCAAAGGGTACCAGCGTGTCTCCCCGCTCCTACCACACATCCAAAACGTGCAGAGAAGTAAGCAAACGCTGTGCAGCCCCAACAGAGTGGCTACAGTTTATACTATACTGCCTCATCTGTTCTTTGCACCAGCTGTTCCTGGAAGGAGGTGCCACAGAATTGTTTCTCTCCTCCTCTGATGCTCTGGAAGAAAGACAGAGGGCATTTTTTTTTTTTTAAAAAATCTTGGCTTTTTAGCAAAGGGAACAGGGCTGGATTGTTTCGTACTGGCACTTGCTACCTCTCATCCCATGCCCTTCTTGCTGCGTAAGCACGGCACAAGGCATTACATGCTGAAATAATACTTAGGTTTGCAGCTGGGCTCGTTACTGATGTAATTTAGAAGGTATAACCAGTCATCAGCATTTCAAAATGTATTCAGTTTTCAATAAAGAGGCAATTTCCACAGGGCAATGACCATAAATGAATGACAGTGTACCCAAGAAGAACGAACAAAGCTGCCAGTCTGTCAAGAATGTGCCTGATGTGTCATCCCAGTTTAATTTAGGGAAAAAATTTACTGTAAGAGACAGGAGAGCGAGTCAGCGCTCCTATAAAGGTGCCTCCTTTCCTTTCCGCATTAAAAATACCCTCCCTTTGTTTTGAATTACTGATGCATGAGCAGCTTGTGGCAAATGATTCTCCAGAACTGAATAGATGGCTGAAAAATACGAGCCAAATTCATCCTTTCTGCACTGGATGAATTTGACTCTAGGTGGTTTGTGGTTCTTTCAAGCCCGCCTCAGTGTATCAGCTGAGTACTTCCCCCAAATTTTGTGCCCTGCAGGAGCTGAGCTGACCCCAACTACAGGCAAATCTCAGCTCAGTGAAAAGCTTCCTCTGTCTTTGAGGAACTGCTTTAATTTGAATAAACTTTTCCTATCAGAGGTCTAGTGTCGCAGCATGTCAAGGGACGCAAGGCAGCTCCACGGACATTGCTTACACCAGCTAAGAACCTCTATGGTATTATGGCCAAAATAATCAATTTGCACTGACTGAATGAACTGACCAATGGCCAAATGTACCATAAAAAGGCATTATGTTTAAATCTAATTATTCCCCTACAGTTCTGGAAATCTAGGTACAGTACCGCCATGTTTGCGTGGGAGAATGAGAAAGCCAAGACTGCTTATAAAATAAAAGCTGCGCTCCCTGGAATACTTGTTTTGTCAAAGATGAGTGAAGTCAGAAGAAACAATAAGAACAGTGCATTTTTCAAGAACATTGATTTCAGGGGGGCAGTTTTCTCCAGTTTACTAATCAAAGGTACCACAACACATATAAATAAACTGGGGACTGAGAGCTGTAGTTTTAACTTGGTAATGTACCACAAGGCTAATATTTCCAAACGCATTCCTCTCGTCTCAGAGCAGACATGTAAAAGCATTAGCCTCCGTCATGCTGTTGGCGGTTACCAGGTCTACATGCAGGCCCAGAAAGACTATGTAGTACGTGTATAAATATACATACCCGACTTGGGTACAGTCTCGATATGGCAGCACTGAAAATATGCTACAGAAGGATCTTCTGCTGCTGATAAGGACTATTCTAAAATATAAAAGAAAATAAAAGAAATCAAAGACTAAAATTTAAAAATCCCACCACAATAAGCAAAGCAACAGATGTTACCATTGAGGAATTCGCAGTCATAACACTTCCATCATGGATGATCTCACAGGTAGGGTATCAGCTACTGAGTTTTTACAGAAGAGCTGAAGCCTGTGCCATACATTACACAGCGAATGAGTAGTGGAGTCCCAGCCCCTCTGCAGGCTTTCTAGAAAGACTGGCTTGAATACATTGCTTGGAATCCAGGATAGCTGTCTTCCCAGTGAAGGAGTCCACCCAGCGACGCAAGGAGCCGTTCTGACAACTCACCACTACGGTGAACACCACTACTGAACAGCCAGTTCCAGTAGCAACCCAGGCGATACACACCACCAACCACCTGTGATACACACCACAACTCTGTGGCTGACTTGGAGTCTGCATTTATCTGACAAGAATTTCCAGCTGTTGGCCGTGACCTTTCTCTGCTAAACCAAAGGACTCCCTCAATTTTCAGCTTCCTGTTCCTGAAATAGGCCGGTTCATGGATGAAGTCGAAGTTTGCTATTATAACCCGCTGTCAGATCCTTTCACTGTTTTCCAGGTTCCTCCTTGAGTCTTCTCCAGTTTTTTCCCATCACCCTTCTTGGTCTCTGGGCAGAATCACTGGCCTCAGCAGTTGCATGGATGGCAGATACAAACATCACATCTTTCAGTCTTACCTTTAAGATCAGCATCTAGCCCTGATGACCCACCAGCCTCTGCGCTGAGTAATCACATCAGCCCTCTTGGTTATGATGTTGCATTGACACTCAGGCATGACTTATCCCATAGCCCCTCGTTCTTTCTCCTCCATCGCCACAGCTATCTCAGTCACTAACTGTCAGGGTTGAATCCCTCCTGTAAGCATGGCTTGCCTTCATTCCTTATAGGCATGTAGCTCAAGATTCGGCTGTGTGAAAGCATATGTTAACTGCCTGCACAGAGCTTATCTCTGAGTCCAGGCCACTCTTACAGCAAATGCCTTGTATTTTTAATCAGTCTCCAAATTTCTGCATCATCTCCAAAGTCACTGTGTGGTATTAAATCAAATACCTTAGAGCAACCTATCTGTTGTGCAGCCACACTGTTACCTTTAGTCATCAAGCTCTAACATATCATTAAGCAACATCAAAACCACCTTGAGATCAAGATCCACCTTCCAGAAAACTGCGTGCACTGCCAATAGCTACGTTATTTATTTCAGTTTTGGGAGATGCAGATTGGCAAGAAGCCAAGAGAAACTTGATCAAGATTTAACATGTAAAATGCCAACAAATAACTGACTGTTTATAAATACACCCTCCTTCCTTATTACCTTCAGGACACTGACAATTGTACCACTGTACAACGTACACTAATAAGACCCTTCTCTCTCAAGTTGGCCAACAGGCCACATCCCCTTAAATTGCTCTAAGGCCCAGTGATGGCAATTTGTGTCATCTTCTAACTGATTAGTTTCAGAATTTACTGATGTGTTACCTTTCTAAAAATCTCCACTTGTGGTCCAAATGCTAGGACCTACCGCTAGGCTGATCATCAGGGATACTGCACTTTCTTGCTCTGCTCTTCAACACTGATTTTTCTGATGTTGTGTCCCACAGATCTGTATGTGAAATTTTCACCCAAATTTTTCATCTTACACTGGTCAAAGTTGGATAACAAACCCTAACAACCTATTTTGTTCTTCACCATCTGAAAACCACCATATGCACCCATAAATTTCGTACCAGTTACACATACAGTTAAGGAACCGGCTTAGTCATCATTCTTGGAAAAGGCTTAGATCCTCAAGAGAGCTGCTGAATGTAATGCTTGGAAAAATGCAGAATGATCAATTTTCCTTCTCCTGGATCATTCCATTATAACAACCCTATTTTCTTTCTTAAAAGCATGTTTAAAAGCAAAGTCGTATTTAACCTTTAATAAAGGAAGGGTCCTAATAACAAACATGCATCCAGCAATAGGAAGTTCTCCTGCAGCAGATGAAGTATGATTTCATTGTTTATCTGAACGCTGTAACAACCCTCACCTATGGTAAATATCTCAGATCCTATAAGATGGTCTCACAGTGCAGCAGTAAGTTATAGAGCAGGGGGGAATAATTTTTCAGATTTGAGAAATGCAATCCACAAGCAAAAAAACTTGGCATATGATTTATTTTGTGTTTGCCACTGCTTATTGCTGAATGGTTGCTACTCACAACAGCTTGCTTGTTCACTGGAAGCCTTGTTTGCTGATGTATGAAGCTTGGCACAGATTTCAAGGCTGACATCAGAAAGCATCTTTGAATTTGGAAAACCATGGTACCCACTAAGCGAATTCCCCCCACTCTCTCTGGCTGCTTCTGGAAATACAGCTCTTCCACCAATACCCTACACGTCCCTAAAAAAAAACCCCAACACCCAACTCTTAACACTTAGAAGAAAAATAAACTGGTGCTTCCATGTCCACAAGCAGACATAACAGTGGGAAGTTACCACAGAAAATCTGCTACGTGTATCACAAGGAATCAGACCAGAAAGGAAACAAAAAAGACCAGCCCAGACACTAGTTTTTTTCAGATTTCTTTCCCTTGAGACTCAAGTACTGCCTGTCTTTCCAAAAACCGGGGGACCCTCTTTACACAGTGATCTCCCAGGCAGAGACTCCTCCAGAAGAGGAGTCCATGGCTTCCACTGCCAGGATGCCACAAAACCTCATCTGCAGAGCTGGGGGAGGCAGCTGGTGCACAACAGCCTTAGGAGCTAGCCTGGAAGAGAAGCGGGGAAGGCAGTGGTCAGAAGCTCATCTTGGAGGGATAAAATGGCATTTTACTTAGAGGTCAGATGATATGCATGAAAAATGAAAATACTCAGAGGGCTGGCAACGTTCTGCTGGAGCAGAAAGTCCAGAAACTTGTCTTAAAGTACACTTTGGAGAAGAAGGTATAGTGGAAGCTGGCTGCTGTTTAAGAAAATCATATTACTGTTTATGGGAGAAAAGCATTTTCATTAATTTCAACTCTTCAACAAAAAGCATCTACAACTCTGTGCACCTCTGAATTACCATCTCTGGTATCAGCAGCAGCTTGAGTCAGAGTGGGTTTACATGCCCTGATTGCCATTGTGCCACCTAGACATGTTTAAAATTACTTCACGAAAACATTTTCACTCTTCAATTCTCACATTTCACCAAAAAGTTGTACTAATTACTACGGTTCAGAGCAAGCGTTATTTTGCAGGAGAGCTCCGACAATGTGCAACTGTCTGAGACTGTAAAAACTGATCTTCCAATTTCTTTAATGAGGTATATGCTACGAAACTACATAAAGTTACTGAGCACAAGGCCCTCAACAGAATCAGTAATTTGTTTGACTTGACGAAGAAGAGTATCTGTTTTCTTTAACATCTGTCTAGGTTTGATTGCGTTGTACCAAACGGCTGCAATCAGGCAACGTGACATACATCATCTGTACGGTATACGTGTGGAATACTGTAGTCTCTTTTCTCATACCTGATTGATGATGTTTGACTACCAGGGCTTTGCTGCCCTGCGGGCAAAGGTGAACACACAATCCAAAGATGCTCTCTGGGAAGCCATCATCATTTTGGAGTCTCCCAAGTTCAAGCTGGGGCTATTGGAAGGTGACTGAGAGTAATTATGAACTATGAATAGTCAAACCTCTTAGAGTGCATGTCTGTGCACTTCCACAATTAAAAGAGCAGCAAAAGAGACCTGGCATAGCCTGTGGGCAGTGTTTGGCCTTGGCTTAGATCTGTACACAAAAAAAAACTGAGAAAGCAATGGCACAGGGGTAGCATATACATATTATAATACAGCTTTTATATCTGCTACATAGGATGACTCTAGAAATGTTCTTGTCCCATTCTCACCATGAATTGTTTGCTCAGCTGGCTCAGGTTGCTGTTTTGGCGGCCTGTTTCTGCTAAATAGGAAATCTTCTGCTTCACAGTTTATGGAAGATACCACCAATAAGCCTGCTGAGTAAAGTGGGTGAAACCTGTGCTAATTTATATGTCAGGGCTGGCTCACCTTTGTCTTTTAACAGGAAAATTTATTTTGTGCTATTTTACAAGACTGCTTTGATAATACAGTCTAGGAAACATAATTTTCCAGCTCCTTTAATAAGCCACGTCCCACAGATCCAAAGAAACCAGTTTAACCAGTGCACAGAACCATGAACAGGAAGCTTTACAAGGACTAGCTGATAAGCTGCAGTCTGTGCATAGGTGGTTTTTCTCTGTGCTGAATAGCTGACCTCCTGTTTTAACCACAGCCGGTCCTGCCCTGCCGCTGGACTGCCGCAGGCTGGACCCTGAGCACCGTCGCTCCGTGTGTGCCAAACCCAGGGCTGAGAGGGGAAGAGCTCGCAGTGCTTCACAGGTTGAGAGCCGCAAATAAGGGCAGTTACCAGAGAATGGAGCCCTGAGCTATCATCTGCACCGCAGTTTTCTTTGCTGTGACACTCAGTCACACGCCAGTGACACCATTAGTGAAAGCGCTAGCTACTTTAGAGCCCAGCTATCATCTTCACCACTCTATATTCTGTGTGGAAGTTTTCAAAGCTGGGTTCTGTGAAGGCTGACGTGCTGCGATAGAAGGGTCAGGGGTTTCGGAGAGAGCTCAGAGAGCCCAACTTGCACCTGCGTCTCACACAACCGGGCACGATCTGCCTGGGACAAGGTCCTGGCCACGGGAAGGAGCCCCAGGAGGGTTTTCTACCCACTTCAATACCTGTGCTCCTCCATATCGCAGGGAACTGGGGAAGACCAGCTTCAAAGTTCTTAAGATACTCAGAATCTCTGTTGATTTTACCATGAACATGTAAAGCAGATCCATCTGAATTTCCAGAGGTTCTTTCCATCCTGAATGCCTATTAACTTCAGTGACTGCAACAGCATAGAGACCCCTCGGAAAAAAAGGGTATGCACTCAGATTACTCACTGCTAGACTTAGCTGGCCTTAGGGGTGACACAAAGTGTTGACTTTGCATTTTATTTTTAGCTAATATTGCTCTGGCTCTTTGTCCATAGGACAAAAAGCATTTTCAAAACTGTCTATTTTATTTTTCTTGTATCTGTGTTCTAGATAAAGGGATCTTTATTATGATTATGGAAATATTCTGGAAAACTGTGTCTGCTGGTAAAGATAAGCCAGTTGAATAACAGAAGCTTACTCACTGTTTTCTTAGTAAGAAATATATTCAGTTATATTATCAGACATAATGACTGACATATAAACTAAGATAAAATACTAGAATATATCTTACAAATACTTTTTGCAGTCTATGGAGAAAAGAGTTCACAAATCAAATATTTAATTATTTTTTTTCCACAGGTACTAGTTTTATCAAGTTTATGGATGTTTTTTACATGTAAGTCTCAGTAATTGCTCGTTCTCTGTGGAACTTGCATAATACTTTGAGTAAGTATTTTTTTGCTGTAGGAAATTCCTAGAGGGTACATATATTTATGTACAAAACAGACCAAAATTAGAGGGCTTCTTTTCACCATTTGATTCCCCATGTCTGTTGCAAAGACAATAAGCAGCTGCTAGTCAGACAATAGTTAAGTCAACAGTTCTGCATGCATCTTTTTGATACAAAAGCTGTTGCTAAAAAGCCGTTGTCTCTCAGAGCCACCTTCTGCACTATTTACGTTGATTACTGCCTTTCAGTTCGTTTAATCGTATGTGTGAGAATAAACGTGAGGAAAACTTTGCTCAAGCCAACTAGCACCTCCCAGCATTCAATTCATAAAACCTGCAGTTCAATGTAATGTCAGAATTTCTATGGACCTGGTTCCACATTTGAAATGTCCTTCAGCCACTGCTAAACTTGTTGCGGGCAGGTTTGGCCATGCACCCCTCTCACACTTAGCTCCCGGCACTACCCTCGAAAAAACACAACCGGGCTGCGGCCAGTTACTTTGACTGATTTTCATTTTATGTAAGTTATTTGTATTATGGAGACAGAGGTCTTAGAAATCCATGGGCTAGCACTTCCCTTGACTCGTACTTCACCCGAGGGAAGAGCATGCATCGCAGCCTGCACCTCCACAGACTATTTTAAAGGCCATAACCGTGTATGTGGTACGTGGTAAGTGGCAATGGCACGCTGTGCTCTTGCACGGGGATGCTGACCCTGCCCTTTCCCCCGCACCCCGTGGATTGCCTTTGCAGAAGCAGCCTTTGGGTGCACAGTACCTGCCGTTTCTGGTATCGTGTTGCCGCATGTTCTTGATAAAATGAACCTTCTTAAAGTTCTTTGGTCTAGGTGATCCTGAGAGTGTCCGACATCTGAAAATTAAATCAGTTGGGGAGTGGGGGGGCGGGGGGGAAGAAAAAAAATAAAAGTACTCAGTTCCCTGCTGTACAGCCAAAAGCGTACACAAAGGCAGGAAGGAAAGACGAGACAAATGATTCAAGTCACTCTGTGTTAGGAATCAGCAATAACAATAAAGACAATAAGTCTGGAAATGCGACAGCTCAAATAAAAAAAAATATTTAAAATAATAATAAGAAAAGGCACCACCACCCCTCCCTTTACGCAAAAAAACCCCACATCATAAAAAATACTCTCAGCAAAATAAGACTTCCTGTAATCTGCTGTGACAGCTTAGCCCAAGCTTTCAGAGGAAAAAAGAAAAATTAAATTCAACCAAAACCTGGTAAATACATAAATTTTCCCCCTCACATCAACACCCATACTTCTGTATCCTCCTCAGCTATTGATAAAGGAGATAGTGGGGAAGTTCTTTCTTGGATTAATTTTTAAAAGATTAAAAATCTCTCATTTGCGAGGATAATTCCTTTTCGCTTTTAATTCTAAATATTACTTTGCACATTCCTGACAGCATACAAAACAACTGCAAATAAATTACCTCAGGAAGAAAAAAAAAAAATCTTTCTTCAAAACATTAATCCTTAAATCTATTTTACATCTGAACGCATTTTTTAAATTGCGGTTAGAGAAAGAAATTGCCAGAGGGAGGAGAGATGAGACAAATAGCAATATTCCCCTCCTTCCAGCCTTGCTCTTTTTAATCAGCTGAAACCGCAATGCATGTGAAAGCTCTCTCTGTTTCATCTCAGTGCTGTTCTGTTGCAAAGCACGGCACGGCGTGCAGGCACCGGAGATAACTCCTGTGCTCGCTACACGGCCGGGGCTGCCAGACCGCAGCCGCTGCATCCTCGGTGGGAGCTAAGGGACAAGCATCCTCCACTGGCACATGGGACCAACACAGTCCCTGCCTGTTGAGCCTCCCTAACCTATTTTTCCCATCCTCTCCTATGCATACGCGGAGTTCAGCAGCTTCCCAGCCCCAACAGTTCCTTTCGTTGGACTGAAACCACAGACCACTGGTCCCAGGCCAGCAGGGACTGCTAGCCCCCATTGCTGCACCCAAACGCCATCACTGCTGCTTGGGCACAGCCCAGGGGAGGGACCCCGCCACTCTGCCATTTCTGCCTTCCTCCTGGTAGTAAAATCCTTGTGATTCCCTCACCCACTGGTTGCAGCAAGCCTTGTTAGCTTCCTCAGGGGAACATACCACCAAGAGAGAGGCTCTCCCACCAAACTTTGTTTGTATCTTTTGCCAATTATACGTGTTTGAATCATTTATGAGAAGGCTTCGTAACATGCTGGTAAGCATTCAATGGTAAGCTTGGTAAAAACAATCAAGCCTTGGTAATAGGCCAGTTGGTACAGCCTCTGCAATTAAGTCTTTGCTTCAAGGTGGGGAGAGACAGCCAATCTGCATGTGGATAAACATCAATATAAACCAGCTGAATTACAGGTCCCAAGATAAAGAGATATTCACAATTAAGCTGCTGCCTAGCTGAACAGCTGACCTGGAAGCATACCACGCACTGGTCAGATTACTGATCAGCGAGTTTCTGAACTGTTAAGCAGTCGCTCTATTTTCCATCACCCCAGAGGATTGCCTAGTGACTAATTACTGTGGTCCCCAGAGAAGCTGTGGCCTCCTGGATGCAGAAATAAAACCGCTCTGAAGCTGCTGATACAACAAGGATGGAGGCAGATTTATTAGCGAGGCAGCAGCCACAAATCTACCAGCCAACACAGAGAGACAGCAATGCTGATAATCGAAACAAGATTGTATGTACTGAGAGAAAAAACGATAAAAACTCCTAAGACATAAGAATACTAAAAACACTAGCCTTCAAAAGCTTACTTTATTAAACCAGCTGTACTGACTTTTAAAAAGTACTGCACTAGAGGCTAGTTATTCCTATCAGTGACAACTAAACTTCTCTGTTAATCAAATCTCACTTTTTTATTTCCTGACATTTTATTTAAATACTTTTAATTTCATAACCTAAAGCCAGGGAATGTGTAATTCGGTCACCTACCACCTTGCAAGGGTGCGTGAGGTTTAACTTTACCCACTATGAAGAATATCTTAACGTGAACACCCAGCCACTTTCCAACATGCGCAGGGACAGCAAGCCTGTCTGTGTGTGTGCCTTACAGACAAATAATCAGAGAGAGTGTAAATAAAATGACCTCCGCAGTGGGGCATTTTCCTCGATGTCCTCCAGAGTTTCCAGAGAAGATCGCTGGGAGATCAGCCGACGCCTGTGGAGAAAACAGAACACAAGAGATCACGGTGGGGTAGAGGGCATGAGAAAGTCCTCAGCACTGTTGTCTAGCAAAGCTCACAAACTGCCAAACCGAGCCGCACCATGGGATAATCAGTTTTGTTCAGTTCTGCTTACCTCACTAAACAGAATCACAGAATTGTAGAGGTTGGAAGGGACCTCGAAAGATCATCTAGTCCAACCTCCCTGCCAGGGCAGGACCACCTAGAGCACATCACTCAGGAACGTGTCCAGTCGGGTTTTGAATGTCTCCAGAGAAGGAGACTCCACAACCTCTCTGGGCAGCCTGTGCCAGTGCTCTGTCACCCTCACAGTGAAAAAGTTTTTCCTTATGTTAACCCGGAACCTCCTATGCTCCAGCTTGAACCTGTTGCCCCTTGTCCTATCACCGATGAGACCAATTTGATCCCAACCAGAAGCAAACTTACTCCACACAAGCTTCTACAGCAAAACAGAAGTTGTAACTTCCCAGCAGCTCCTCCTTAGTTTGCACTTCCAAGTTTTCCTTCCTTCAAGGGTTTAACACCCACCTAACACAGGTCCCACATTCGCTGTGGTATAGCCTGCAATGCTGTATGTACAGTTGACAGAACACCGCAGACGTAGATCTACAGAGACTGCCTGTCGTTCACACTGCCACAGGCGACACTTCTCTTTGCCCCTTGCCCTTTTTACCAAATAAACGCCACTCGTTTCTCAGCGATGTCCATCTCATCATTCCTGTGGGGAATGACTGAAGAGAGATGGAAGATGATGGAGCTGGAAGCCCTGGGCACAAACCAGCAGTTTAAGGAGCTCTGACCATCCCTCTAAGCAGCACAGATGAGTTTAGTCCTGTTTTAAACCAGTTTTCTATGTCTGAGCCAGACCCCTTCTCCTTCAGTGAAATGAAGCAGGGAAACCTTAGCGTTCCATGTTTTCGGACTGTTCTAGCAGGCAGGGAAGCAGCCCCCGTACAGGCTTGGTTTTAGCAGCCATTGCTGCTGCACAACCTCCAAACACCCCAGAGGCAGGACAAAACCGGCCCTCCAAAAAACACCCTAAATACAAAAAATAAATGTGTAAGATACAGCCCACTGCAGGCACCCAATGAAAAATTAGGCTGGCAGTCATCAAAACGAGCCCGTCGGTGGGTGCTAAGCAGCTGCGACAGCCTGCGCAGCACCCAGCTAGCACCAGGAGTGTCAGCACCCATCGCTCCCAGGCGCTATCACTGAGGGGTACAGTACCTCACCAGTGACCTCATGAGTACAAACTTAAACGGTAAAAGTCCTCATAAACTAACACTATTTTTTGCCCAGTTACCGTGGTACCCTCCCCACCAAACTGCCTTGCTCCCTTGATCTGCAAGTAGTTTCCAGAATCTCAATGTGTTATGAGCACCCCCATGCTTGGAAGGGTGCTCATTGATTTATTCCTGGGCTGTATTTTCACAGTAAATTGTTTTCTCTGATGCCAGTATAAGCAGTTTCTAATCCTTCTTGCAATTTGCTAGCCCCTCCAGTTGTGCTGCTACAACTGTTCCTGTAGCCGTGCTGCAAATCTGATTACCGAAATGTTTTTCAGTTCTAAATAACCCTGAGGTTCAGTAGTTCAGTTTATTACTAGTTCAAAAAAACCCAGATTTCTATCACTAACCCCCAGACAACACATTTCAGGACAGTTTGAATGTGTATGCGACTTTTCATGTACTTAGAAAACCATAAAAATAAACCTCAAACAATTTATAAAGCAACTAAAGTGTGAAGCGTAATCCTCTTAGGAAAATATGCAAACCTAAATCCCCTCAGGCTTTGTCTAAACTAGAATTTTAGAAGATCTGGTGCAAGATAGGATACACCTTCAAAATGCTAAGAAAAGAAAAAAAGTCTGCATTTCAGGGCGTGCTGAACTTGCTGGCAGAGACAAGGAAGAAGAGACCAAACATCTGCCTCCTGCGCCCGTGGGTGCTCCTTTGGCCCCATCCACAGTCAGAGGGCACAGAGATGCTCTTGTAGGGAGAAATTCAGATCAGGAAAAGCTCCCCCTCCATTTTCAGTTACGTAGTCCATAAACACAAGTTGGAAGTTTCAACTACCATCACCACTGATGTAGCAGATGATAGCTGTCTGTTGCTTTTTAATACCTCTTTAAACGTCATTAGCGTAATAACAGCCTTAAATGATGGCACCCTCCCATCCTGTGGTGTCACAACACCAAGAGCGTACTTTGCCTGTTGTTAGTCATAGAATCATTAAGGTTGGAAGAGACCTCAAGGATCATCCAGTCCAACCATCCCCCCACCACCTATTACCCACTAAACCATGTCCTTCAGTACCGCATCTAATGGGAACAGTCAATCTATAGTCATCTAATAGTCAATGGGAAATAAACAGCAGTACAACATTGCCACATTCTTCATATCAAATTTATCGAACTAGTCGCACAGTATTTCCCCACGATGCCTGTTAGATGCCGTGAGGTGTTTCTACACCACCAGATGCATATACCAGCTGCCACTGCAACACTCCTCCAAGCCTCTCCTCGCCCAAAGCTACGCATCATCCCCAACTTCATTGCCAATGGCTTGGCGGAGATGGGTTTCAAGATCCTGTATTTGCATCTGTTATTAAGGCAGATGCATTGGTTGGCAGAAATACACACAACTGCATTTCATCAGCTCAGGGCAGCTTTAAATGCTGGTCAGCCAGTAGCCTGCTTGCTGTTCAGTTTTATCTGGCTTCCCTTGCTGGTCGCACCTTCTTAAACCCAGCACCAAGGACGCTGCCTCCCGGTCTTTGCTTGCTAGTCTTAAATGCAACACAGGCTGAATGGGAATCAGCCCTCCTGGCACAGGAGATCTCACACTGATTTTCACCAGCAGTGATTTTGCAGTATTTTGGGGACTTAGCATGGCAACTGAGTCTGCACAAAGAAGGGGGTGAAGCTCTTTGCTCACCCAAGCTTGGGAGAGAAGCACCGATACCAGAGCTCCCTCTCAACTAGTGTGAAAACAAGCACAACTCTGCATAAATTCATTCATGCAGAAAGGAAGAAAGCAAATACCCCCCACACACCACCAGCAGTGAAGAAGCGTGGGTCACACGGAAGCCTGCAGTGATATAAATGGGGGCTGCCCCAGCCCAGTCCCCTCCCCATGCTGGCATCAGTGGCAGTGAGAGCGAGGATACCCAGTCCAGCATCCAACCCACCTGAAAACTGCCACATCCTTCACCTCTCCCCAAAATCAGTAATTTTAATCGGTTCAGCTCCCTGCACAATCAGAGGAGCACCGGTGAGGTGGATTTGCAGCAACTCTGCTGAAATCAGTTTACGCTGCCTGGGAACTGCACCCTCTTTTCACTGAAGAAGCTCAGCCGCAATGAAGTATATGCAATTATTCCACATTATCTTAAATCTTTATTTCAAGACCTAATTAAGATGACCTAAATACCAGTATTTTATAAGCTTTCCACAGCTGGATATTATACCAGAAATGCCAGCTAATGAACCTACTTGCTGTGAACCAAGTCACATCCTGTGCCACACACATAGGAAAAAAAAACAATTTTGGAAAAGCAAAGCTTTTGAAAGGGTGTTCCAGGGAATACAAGCAAAACCAGTTTTTCACTGTCTTCATTAAAAATTAATTGCTTCAACTGGTGTTTAATATTTAAATTAATTTATCATCTATCTTTCTTCAACCGAGCAGTCAGGGCTTGTCTATACAACTTCCAAAAGGGTTATTTTTCAAAAATTGATTAATGTGCTACAGCAGCTGCTGTATGTAGATGCATGCACTGAACCAACCCAAACTGTTTTATATCACGTATCGCCACCATTCTGGTATAGAGCTGTGTTGATACCTATTTCATAGTAAAAAATGCCCTATTTCAATAATAATTAGGGGAAAATCCTTCCATTGTTAAGGAAGAGTATCTATATGCAGACCAAAACAAAATAGCACCATGTGACTCATACAGGATTCAGGCTTCAGGATAATACTTTAGGCAGATCCATTTTCAATATAAAATGCTTTAAAACTTGTGCAGAGTAAATGACAGCCAGCTCACACGCTCTAAAATATGATTGTCCCTAATAATAAAATTAAAGATGTTCCAGGAAAAATGTTAATTTCTCCTAGTTCACAGAAAGCCTTAAAAAAACTATTCCCCATTTAACTACCACATCCTCAGTACACCGAACTCACCGTTCTCTCCCCACATGCCCACACGGACAGAAGAAAGCAGTTTAGCTCTGGAAAGATGATGACCTCCTAGTTCTAACGATCAGCCCCTGTAGGACACTGTCGGTCACAACCTCATTACACTTACAGTGTTGGGGTTTTTTTGTTTTAAAATCACGTAATACCACTTTCCCTTAAACACCTACCTAAAATATTTCCTTCTGTTTCCTCCCTGTTCCCTGTGCAATTGTTACAGGAGCCCAAAAATAACCAATTTCCTACAAAAAAATTCCAAGCTCAGTTCAAAGAAAGAGACTAAAGAGATATTTGGCGCCCTGGTATTTTAAATGACTGTTTTCTAAGATATTCATGACCCTGTTCGCATACTGGATTTATCTTTGACCAGCTGCCTGAATCTCTGTGGAAGTTTCTTAAAACCTAAAATCTTGTCTCCATTTTCCCTCTCTAAAGTCAGAATAATACGTAGCTCAGTTGCAAAAATGAAATAAAATACAAGGACAAATAAAATAAAGCAGGTCTGTAACCAAAACAGCAAACAGCCAAAGTGAGTAGACTGCAAAAAGATTCACTGCAACCAACCCATCAATTGGTGGAAAATTATTTTCACTGTCAATTGCTGCAAAATACCTACCTCAATTATATTAAACATACAAAATCTTAAGCCCCATAGACAGAAGGCAATAAAAAAATGGAGCTGCAATCAGAACACTGGATAAATTCATCCAGGAAGGAAGGAAGGCAGTGATAATCCAAGAGATAAGGAAAAATAAATCCATGTGCAATGACTTTGTAGCAGAGCTACAAAACCAGGAAGAAAAAGCTGCCTTTTAAATACACCTAATTTTTGTGAAAGTTGTGGGTGTAGACCCCCCCTGCTTCTGTTAAGATTACAAAAATACAACAGCTGAAGCCAGCAGCATGGGTGCCACTGGCTCCCAAAACAAAAGTATCCCTCACAACAAGCTTCTCCGCTTTGCTTGGGACAACTGAATCCCTTCAGGGATGCAGTGATGAAGGGACACATGAGTGCTAACCATCTGAACACGTGCCGACTGCGTTAACACTGACAGGAGAACTTGGGAGACATTTCGCCAGCTGAAGACTGTTGGCAGTTCGTGTGCCCACTGGGTCACCTCCTCCCTTCAGGTGGTCTGGGAAAATGAACATCCATGAACAAAAGCACCAGACTGCCTGGCATTTGGAAAATGTTGAATTGCTTATTTTCACTCCGCCTTCATCACAGAAGATGTATCCTACGTGCAGGAAGACTACCCTAGATATGTACAGAAGGGGAACGAAACGAAAGCCATTTTAAAACTTGCAGAAATGGGGAATGAGATCAGGATACCTGTAAGGACACCCTCAGGGTCTTCCTAGAGGTATAAGTGGAGGGCTTCCCTCTGTCATCCATCCACCCTTCTGAAAGGTGCCAGGTTGAGACTCGAGGAGCTCTTGCCCAAAGTCAACCTACTGTTGCCAAAAATCCAACCCAGTCCTTTGCCAACACTTCCTGGGGAGCTACCAAAACATGCTCTGATCATGCAGCTCCCATAGGTCAAACCAAGCAGAGCATCACCTTGATCCTACCTCTACAGGAACAGCAACCCTAGGGCTGGTTCTTTTTTTATTGTGCTTCATATTTTTCCCTCCATCACCAAAATGGCTTGAACAGTAAAAGGAAAACAAGCACAGTATTCCAGGAGATCTAAGATCAGGCTTCTAGGTGCTAGAATGGGAAAAAAAATTAAAAGAAAATACATGTATTATATATTCTAAGTAAATAAATATATATAGACACACCGAGTTCTGGTCTATAGCCCACAACAAACCCTGGCTGCTCAGTATTTTAGTTCCTCCAGCACACACTGGCCACAAATGTACCTTCCAAGCAATTCTGAGTTTTGAATAAGGTACATTTACCATTCTCCTCCCTAGCCCCTCTGGAGTCAGGACTGCGGTGTAAACAGGAACGTGGGTTCCAGCTCTGTGCAGGGCCAGGGGCGCAGGCAGCCAGCAGAGAGCCGCAGAGGCTGGTGTGCCCTGGCCCCAGCAGCCCTGGCCCCTTCCTCACCCTGGGGACACCTAAAAGCTGCTTCTCTCCGACTCCTCCTCAGCCTGGTGGCTGAACGCCTCTGCCCAAACTCCCAGGCTAAGCTGCTGTCAATTAATATACTCTTCTGAAATATTATACAAGACATCAGCTGTGTATGAATCCCCATTCACTTCCTGACCCCTGCCTCCATGACCCAGCATGAACCCAGATGAAAGACCCGCTAATGAGTCACCTCTCACCCTCCCTCTCTAGTTTTTACTGCGATTCCTACGTTTCAACTGGTTTTCTTCCTATCTTTTGCCAATATCACAGGAAGACAAACACAGGAAAAACAAACTCTGAGACTATTAAAGATTATTAAGGGAAACAGAGTATCCAGGAGCTACCCAAACCGATATCAAGCAGTATTTAATTGTGTGCTATCATAATTACGCAGCAGAGCCTTTCTCTGCAATGAAAGAACACCAAACTCCATTTAGGACTTCCAAGCTGCAGCGTATTGGCAAGGCTGCCCACAACAAGAGCTAAAAGCATCTGGCGCTCGCAGAAAATGGGTTATTTTGTTAATTCAGCAGCCCAACCCAAACACACAGGGAATATACCAAGAGACTTCCATTTAGCTGTCCCCTCTGTGCAGGCAGGATGCAAACACAGCTCAAGACCACAGCCTTCTGCAGCGGGCTGCAAAGGGAAGTCTCGCAGAAATCCCGAGCTAGCAGGACCCCCAACAACTTGCCTCTCTTGGGCTACATATTGCAAGGAGAGAGTCCTTCAAACCTTAGGCTAGTGATAATTAGGAGAGCAATGCCATGCCAAATGCCTCCTCGGTCTCCATCATCCTTTTGGGGGTAAGCGGGAAGATGGGCAGAAAACAAGAGGATGAGGGGAGAGCTATGGCATGAACATGCCTCCGTGCCAGACTCCTCCCAAAACCATGTCCCCACTGCACTGAGTATCCTACCTAAATTTCCATCCAACTCTCCAAGCCTCATTCTCCCACAATACCCATGGCAGAAGCTTCGAAGTGCACAGCACTCAAACTGCCGCCTGCTGACCTGTCTGCATGGAACATCTCAGCATAAAAAACACTTACATTGCCATCCTGAAGGCAGGGTATTTCTGTGTGTGTACCAATCATACTCATGTCAAATACAGAGTACAAAAAGAAAGAAGAAAGAATGAAGGAATCAACATGACAATACTGAAGTATCCTGCTGACCTTTCATAGTGTGGCAATGCAACATAATGTTCTGTTCACAAATTAATATGTAGTTTTACACACGTGATCCTTCAAATGGCCCACAATATTCTAGCACGGCTCTGTCCCAATGTCCCAGAGGAATCATCTGGGTTTGGTTATATCAAATATAAAATCAGCAGTACCAAGCACTATGAAGAGACAGGAGACTTACACTAGGACTGCTGAGAAGCAAGCTGTTCACTGACAAATCACCGGTATAGTGTGAATGTGTATACGCACGTGTGCAGAAAAACAGAAGGTATGGTAGAACTGGTTTGGGGGGGGGTTTCAGCATCTTGCACAATCCAACTTGATATATTCATTATTTGTCTGAAGACATGCTTCTGGGAGGAAATGTATTAAAAAATAGGCATTGATATTAAATGTCTAGTGAAGGAAAAAAACAGGGCTGAGCCTAGGGAGAACAGAAGAGCAATCACCACATGCTGTTGATTCTGGGGGCCCTTTCATTTTCACCTTCCCCAGCTGGATTCCCAATTCACCCAAGACAGATCTTGTTCGAAACCTACCATCTTCCCTCTGCAGGCGGCTGCCTCTGCACCCAGTCCTCCCACTGTTGGTTCTACCCAAGCCATAATGAGGAGCTACAGCTGCAATTCAGTAAGATTCATTTAAAGACAGCAGAGCTCTCGCAAATCCTGAAGCGCCTAAAATCTACACCCTCTATTATCTGTAACCAATGATTTATACATTCACTGTCTTCACTTTACTGACTCTGCAGCAATGTGATATCTTTCAGAAGGCTTGTGCACAGTGATTTATTTTGAGTATGCCCCAACGCTGCCACAGCTGTATATTTCAGAACAGCCATTACCTCATAACCTAACACATATTATCATGGTAAGACATCACTGGGCACCAGCTTAATTAAAGACACTCAAAACTACCAAAGGTGCAAACAACAAGATCAATTATCTGTCCTTATGAAAACAAGACGCTTGCCAAAGCAGATACAACAGCACTGTAAAAACATACAAATTCTCCATCTTTATATCCCTTTTCTACATTAAAACCCACACCATAATAGCCTCTGTCCGATCAACATTAGTCTAACAGATTCTTCATGTGTCATTTCTGCCTGACAAACTCTGTGCATTGCAAAACGATGAATATTTAGGTCTGTCCACATGTAACATTGCTCCTTAAAAGTCACATCCTAAGGATACCTATTCCTAAGAACAGAAAAGAAGAATCAACACTTAAACTGAAAACACTACTTGACTAGGCCACACTGCAAGACCCAGTTTTTAAAGTACCAAATCCCATGATGTTGTATTTCAGAGCAGTCAAAGTTCTGGAATTAACTAAGAAACTCACTTGGAAGTCAAGACTATATGCAGTAGATACCACAGCACATGAAAACACATATATGCACTACTAAGTCATCTCAAAAAAAGACTTTAATTCTAGCCTGCATATATAACTATGCCATTGAAATTGCTGCCTTTTCCTGTTTGTTTTCCTTTATTTCATTTGTGGTATTTCTTAGGTTACCTGCAGCCCAACCTCATATCCCTGTCTTGCCTCCAGATGCACGTGTGCTACCCGGGAAAATGTATTCTGCAATCCCACATCTCAACATTAGACTTAGAACTGAGATCTGAACAGAGAGTTAATAAATCTCATTGCTAAAAAAATAAAATAAAATAAAAAAATGCACCCCAGACACTGTGAATTGCCTGGATAATGAAAAAAATAAAGTCCCCTATGTAAGCAGGACATAAAGACCAAACCAAACAAGCAAATGCTGGCATGAGGCATTTCAGGCATGAGACACGAATGCTGGCACGGGTGGTGGCAATCAGAGTGTTTACTGGTGCATACTTTGGATTTAGTTCTGGGCACATTTGCTACAAATTCCCTCAGGATCAGGTGCCTTTCCCGCCACCCTATTACATATGCAGAATCAATGCCCTCCTTTCCCTGGTCATGCATTGCTAAAGCCCAAGACAATTCATATGGTTCAGAGAAGTCAAATATTGGCTATCTCATATATGCAATACTGGACATATCTTTGCATATCTGTGGTATCTGTGATAATGCAAGACAATCCAGTGCCATAATTTTAAATATTATTACATCCACAGGGATAAATGCCTTCTTGTCTGTTACGGTCACACAGTCAGTTTTAATGCCAAAGACATTTGAGTACAAGAAGACGGACTTATTGAAAATACTGCATTTGCTTATGCTTTACTTAAAAACATATTTGCAATAATGGAGACACGTTTCAAAAACAGTACAAGGAGATCCATTATTAGGGTAAAGGAAGATCCTTATCGTCCAGCAGAACTGCTTCAACACACTTGCGGGCTTGTGGGCCTGGGGCTCGCAAGAGAGAGCTTGGTTCTTCCCCACTCCTTCCATGAGGGACAGAACCTGGAGCCAACCAGCAGAATTGCTCTGGGAAAAGCAGACTACCCTCTCTTTCCCTCTGTCCTTGCCACTGTGACTGGGCTCGGTGTCTTCTTGGTACTTGGCACTGGGCTGATAGGTTGTAGCAGAAGATTAGATCATTTTCTTCTCTCTCTGTTGAGGTCCCTCGCTCAGCATGGCATACTGTAATTGGCACAGTCCCAGACCGAGGTTGCTCTCTCCTGGTACAGACATCTATTAAAAATTTAAATGCTTTCAGAAAGCAGTTTACCTCATTCAGAACATTTAGTTCGTATGCTCCACAGGGTGAAAGACCAGCTACGAACCAAACACGATGGTATAGAATCATATAGCTTATCACAGGTACACATACAAAGACTAATCATGGTTGAGAGGGTGACACTTAAGAGAATGATTTCCGCAGGGAATCCTCACCTCTCCCTACTCTCAGGAAGCAAGTATTATGGGGATCCTCATAATACTGGTAACATCTGGTTGTGCAGCTCTATCATTTGCTCACTGTTAAGGTACGGTGATACAGTAGTATTCGATATTCAGAGAAGCTGGCCAAGAAGCTTCTCCGCCTGTTTTCACAACGGAGTACGCAGCAGTCACCCCAATGGACTTTTCATCGACTTGGCAAACGCAGCCTCCGTCTGCAAAAGCTGGAGAGCTGCCCTTCCCAGGACCAGTACCTCCCCAAGAGCACAGGCGGCAATCGGCAGAGCCTCAAAGCATCCCCCCTACTCTCTACTGCAAACAGCCTCTTCCAAGGGCTCTGTCCCCGCTCGCTCACTCGGGGAAAACGCGCTGCTCTGCCACCCCAGAAACAGCTGGATGTGAAGACCTGAAAGGGTCCCAAATTTATGGCTTTTATATTCTTATATTCCCCACATACTGTCAAAATACTGGGTTAAATAATGCTTATTCTGGTAATCTGTGTGGTCTCCTGTTTAGTAAATTACTTAATGATTAGAAGACTGAATTTTTCTGGGTGTCAACCAGTTCACAGACCAGCAAATACCCAGTACTGAGATACCAGTTTTCAATCAGCTTGGGGGGAAAACAACCCTCCAAGGAATTTGGACAATGCCCTGAATAACACGCTTTAACTTTTGGGCAGCCCTGAAGTGGTCACGCAGTTGGACTAGATGACTGCTGCAGGTCTCTTCCAACTGAAATATTTTATCCCATTCTATTCTAAAAGCAGATTCATCAACACACCAAAAGTGAGGAAGGCTGCCAGAGCACTCTGCTAGACTGAGTCTACTGACATTTTATATTATCAGAGCAATAAAAAGCATCTCATAGTGACAAATCCAGCCAACAAAACGCAGTTTAGAAGGCTGCTTTAAGACCAGCATTATCAGAAGGCAGCACAAGACCCAGATTTCACGTTTACATACTTGGTGAGCTCCCCTGCCTTGGTTCACTCGCGTCAGTGCTGTGCTCGCTATCTCGACATATGACCGTGCCATGCCAGAAGAACCAGAGGCAACAGCTCAGGCAGATGCAAGAGCAGGCAGCCCTCTCGAAGCGCACTGATTGCTGTACCAAATAACTCCAGTCATGACTCCTCACATGTTCAGTCTCTCCCCAGCACACCCAAAAGATATGCTGCATTTGTATTATGCAATGAAGAAGGGAAGAGGTTGGCTGACCTACCCCTAATGTCACAGTGACTCACTTCAAATGCTTCTTGAGCCCTTGACCCGATCTAATCTAAAGTGCTTATAACAAAACAAATAGATAAAGCAATCATTAATAATATAGCTGCAACTCATCTTTTGGCAGAAGTGATTAATTGAGGACAGGTTCACACCCTAACCTTACGGGAAGTCTGGAGGATCTGAGTTACCCCGCTCTTCCCATCAGAAATTGTTAACACAAACATTAAGCTGCCCATGGCGAGCTTATATACCTCGTACGTTACTTCGGATGGGGGCCTATGCACATAGGTGGTGGGGGCAAAAGGTGTAAAAACAACAGTGAAGTCCCAGGGGGAGCAGTTTGTTAGCAGATCTCCCTCCTCCACTTCCGAGGCCCGGCGAAGTCAGGGATGGCTTCCACAATCCTGCATTTGCTGATGTCCCTCTCCCTTGTCAAAAGAGGTTGCCATAAGCTTTATTAACAAAGCATTTAGAAGGGTGTTAAGACTCCGCTCAACATTTCCAAATCTGCCCAGCAGTTAAAGCTGGCTGCCCGAGGTGCCTGTCTCCAAACATCTGGGGAGCACAGGGGCAAACCACAGCACCAGACCTGAAGACCACCTGCCACCCAGGCCGCTGCAGTGGTGTGTCCTCTTGAAGCTGAGGGGCCGTACCCTGCCTATGCTAAGTACAACCTTGGGAGGAGTTACAGACCTTTGGATGGCAAACGTCATGACTATAGATGCAAAAAATTATTTAGCTCTTCTTTAGCTGAGATCCTTTCTTGGGGTATTTTTTCTTGTTGGTGTTTCATTTGTTTATACACCTGTACTTTTTAGGTGGTTTAAGGAAGAAAAAACACTAAGCCGACGAAGAAATGGGTATCTTTGATAGTTAAGGCTTTGCCTATCTGCCTGGAACAAATCAATCACATTACCCTTTCCCTAGGGTTAGCAGGCATAAGGATAAAACGCATGCGGATGTAAGCTAACACAGATTTTTTGTTTTTTTCTGATCTTCCACTTCCTTTCTCTTCCCAAAAACTGCTGCACTTCCACCAGCACCCTTTAGAGACCAGGACCCCAAGACTTTTTTCAGGGTTGCGCTACTGCCCAGTCCTCCATCAATCAGAGTTTTTTTCTTGATAACGTAAACCAAGGCACTTTGTCATCTGACTCTGTGGCAATTTTAAAGCTCTGCAATGAATTGCAATGAACTTGCAGCTCGTTAGCAATGAATTAAGTTGATGAAAGGTTACAAGGAACCAAGGACAATTTTTACTGAGCCTCTCCAGGCAGTTTTTCCAGGCCATCAGCTCCCTTTTGCTAACCAACGCACATATCTTGCACTCCTTAGAAAGTCAACTGCCTGTTTCCCCATAAAAACCCCCAAAGTATTTCCTAATGAAACACACAAAGAGCCCTTCTCATGCTAAGGGAACGTATTTCAGGATTCTGCTCACATGTTCTGCTAGGGGATGCTTTGATGTAATAGCATGGGAGAGAAATTTTGAAGGATTTACAGATTAATCAGCCAGAGCAAGGATGTGGGTTAGGACTGCTAGAAGCACGCTCCTCTGGGATACTATCTGCAGCTCAACTTACTGCAGATGAAATGAAACATGCTTTGGGAATGCAAATGAATTAGGATGTCACAAAAAGTAATTCAATTTGGATCAGCAGGGTTTTAAATTTGGTTAGTTACCTACAAGATCTTTATTTAACTGTAAACCTGGCACAATACGTAGTACGATCACCAAGTTGGACTTAATTTTATTGCTATTTTTAAAATTAGGCTTGATAACTTATTCTAACAGGTTTCAGGTCACCTCTGTATTTTATATATATGTGTATCTCTATGCACTTACACACTTATGCATGCTCTGTAACAGATTTACAGAACAGTGGGATCTTTCACACACATAAAAACAAGGGTAAGATTTTCATTCCTATCAACAGTGTGGAAGAGATAAGTGGAACAAGACAGCTAATTAGTCATTCTCCATTTCAATCCTCAATAACCACAAAGAGAGCTTGGGGTTTTTACTGCAGGCATTGTCTCACATCAAACAATTTGTAGATAAGAAAAATAAGTTCTCTTCCTGAAGGCACATAAGCAAGTATTTTGATATAAAAGATGAAACAGCATTAGAAATCAGCTGTAACACTTCTTCCCTTCCCTAGCCACTAGAGTTTGTCCATTAGGAAGCATTGCTAATATATAACTGTATTATCCAGACTGACAAATTTTGCGCAGTCGGCTGTTTCAGTACTACAGAGCGCAAGCCATTAATAGCTGACTGCCTCATTCAAATGAAACAAGACAATTATCAGCTGTAACTTACACAATTAATACTACTGCTGCCAGCATTTTCAGCAGAGATTTGGTTCTTTTATAGCTCATTTGAAGTCTTTAGAGGACGTGTTATTAGTACATCTGTCCTGCTGTAAACATAATTATCATGCAAAATTCCATTTATCATGCTGATCAGGAAGCGCTTTCGATCAGCCTTTCAGCTTGGGAACACTGATGAACAGGCAAGGGAATCCGACTGCCCCGGCTAGCCGGGACCCTGCTCATCGCCAGGGACATTTCTGTCGCTTTCCGGCTGAGCCCACGGCAATTTTCTGAATAGGCACAAGGCTTGTGCTAACCTCCGAGTTTGGGGTACTTCGTATTTGAGCTCGGGGTACATTGTACTTGAGCTTGGGGTACATCATATTTGACGCGGCTTGTTTGTCTCATTAGTTGGTTTTATGTTCTCCCGTAATTCTCTGCTGCCTGCTCCTCTCTCAAGACTGAGCAAATGCTGTGCAGCTGTCCAGGCTAATGGAGCTGCCGCACAGGGAGCAGGTGGCAACCGGATTCCGCATGATCGTGACCCTTTCTTGGTCCTATGAATCATGTCCATGTCATAGACAACAGGCAACATCTACTTCAATACAGCATCACTTTTAATAAACAAAAATGGGCTTGGGCCAGGTGTAAACAGACATCAGTTAAACAGATGCCAACCCACACTATACTGAATTTTGTCTAAGATGGGTATGAGGTTTTAAAAAGTGAACACCGTTAACACTTACCAGACTCTGGCACCCTAAATGCAGAACAGCCCACAGCGAGAGGCCTGATGTGCAGAGAAACTGTCCTCATGGACAGCTTAACCTTCAGAGACCTACAGAACATCCTGACACTAAAATGAGATTAAATGAAGTAAAGGTCAGCCCCTGCATAGGAATCCTGCAAACTACGGCTTCATAATTGGTTTAAACTAGCCTTTTCTATGCTAATAAACTTCTGCTGTGACCAAAAGGCACCGTGCTGCTTCAGCCACCTACCCAACCCCCTGCATCATGTCAGCAGAAGGACAAGTAAGGGAATCAATCCTGCTAACAAGCACACAGGTAAAAAAAAGAAAACACAAACAATTAGTGATCTGCTTTTACTGGGTTTTTGTGAGGGAGGAAAAGACCTGCTGTTCTCAATGGGATCAGCCCAAAACAATCCTCAAATCGCAGCAACAGACTTGCTATTCCTGCATCCTTGGCACCTGCTCCTGTAGCTCCTGTCTGTCCCCAAGCCTTTCTCCACCGCAGCTACAGGTCCCACCTTCAAGGTAGCCAGTTAGCGGGCATCTACAACAGCCACAGGGAACAGGTTTAGGCTGGACTCCCTCAAGCTCAACAGATACAGATGCCAAACAGGCCTGTGGCCAATACTGACCAGATTCAGCCTTTAGGTGCCCAACAGCACAACTCCAGTATGGTTGATGCTTTTCTGCTTGAGGCAAACGAAAGCAAGCAACGCAACGGCAGCAAAATGAGAAACCTAATAATTTTTCTTTATCGATTCAGACATTCTTTTTTTCCCCTGGTGTTTAAAAAGAACATAAAGAACTCACAGGATGTCCCGCGGTTGATGGAGTCAGGCTCCTGCAGCGAAGGGCGGAGGAGGAGGAGACCAATTCCCGATGATATCAGAAAGCAAACGTTGTTTCAAAGAGAAATTATTTTCCTGCTGATAAATGTGTGATAAAGTGTTTGATGGTTTTTTTAATGTGGGAGAAATTCATAAATCTAAACCAAGACAACTGCTATTGCAGGCTGACGTTGGTACATGCAGAACAACTGCCACATCCACAGAAACTACTAAATTCACTACGTTAATACATCGACCCATTACGGATTGTATTTTAGGCAACTTATTCCCAGATCATCCTGATGTTTCATTTAATTTTGTTAAGACAAGGTGGCTGTGAGAAATGAGGTAGCGTAGAGGTTCAATCAACTATTCTCTTTAAATTCAAGAACAGCGCATATCCAGACTGCTTAATTTCTCCCATACAATCTGCATTTGCACATCTTTCTTCTCTGAAGAGCTTTCAAAAGCTCAAGTTTTAATCAGAGGACTATTTTTGATCCTCATTTTCCAAGCCGCAGTAAAGCTGCTTCATGACCTAATCTAAGGGCAAACGTACCGCCATTATACCAGCGTTTTCAAGCCAGTTGTACAATAACTAGTCATAATGTTTCTTATTTTTAATCACAGGTACACCAGGTGCCTTGTGTCCAATTAGAGTTATCTGTCTGCAAACATCACTTTAACTGGGGTCAGCAAAGGACTTGTTGAAGCAAGCGCTGCTGGGTGTGAATAAAATATACTGCGGGACGGTGTCTGCACATCAACCGCCTCGGCCGTACCCCAGCGCACCAACCCTGCGAGCAAAGGCCTGCTTTCCCTGACACAGCGCTCGGACTCCTGCTAATGGAAATGAGCGGGCCAAAGGGACGCGATTAGGTTCACAACAGCCAAAAGAAATGCATGACGCAGCTCTGAGGGCAAAATTTTCAGGCTGAAAGTGCCAAGCAGCTCCAGCAACCGGGAACATGGACTACAACACTGAGGGGCAGAGACACGGCTAGTTGTTGGGTGAAGGGTTTTGACTCAATTTAAAAAAAAAAAAAAGTTTTCATTTTAGCCAGTATTCTCAGGAAAATAAAAAAACCTCAGATTTTGCAGGGAACGGAGCATTTTGATTTGCCTGAAGCCAATGTTTCACTTTGAAACTATTTTTTTCTTATTATATACACACACACATATACATATATTCATCTGCACATATGATATAAAAGACTCATACTCAGAAAAAAAACCATGTGTCCCACTGTTTGAACATGTCACCCTTCGGAATAATTTTGCTTCCTGAAAAAAAAAAAGCAGCTCACAATTTCCTCTGGTTTGTCTTAACAGCATTAAAGATTGTGTTTCCAGGCAGACGGAAAATCTGGCTTACCCACAGCTTCCCCCCTCTTCTCCACATTTAACAATTTGCTGTTGTGACCACAAGAAAGATGGCAATTGCAGTTAAAACTTTAATTCGCTCCCCAAAATCATAATCTTTATATAGCAAATATAATGAGCTTTCTCAGTGGCATACTGCAACAATGTTTAACAGGATTGCATAAGCAAAGTTATATTTAAATCCACTGAAAATGCAACCAAATTCTCCCACAGTCTGCTCTAGCGATAATTAATGACAGATTTCTTTAATATTCACTTATCCAATTTTTTTTTGCTTATAGGCTTGTGTCCCACTAACACAAGGACAGCGGAGGAGAAATCTCTTCTATTAAAGAAGCTCTGCCAGGCATTACAGATAACGTACAAAGCGGGGCCGGGCTGTTCTCTATCCTGTGCCACCCCTCAATTTTATTCTCTAGAAGCTCCTTCAGCAGCTACTTCTGGCTGCAGCCACAGGAGGAGCAGGAGGCATTCTGCCACTGCTGTCGGGCAAGACAGCGGAGGACAGGAAAGGAAAAAAAAACTCATTTCAAAGTATTTTGCAAAGTGATCCAAACAATCAGAGATGGCAAGGTTTCTCTCCTCCTGCCCGTCTGGCCAGAGTGTGATGCTGCACTAAAGCACCACTAAAACAACTTACTTATTCTGTAGTACCATGTATTTCCTGAGCTGTCCTACCTCTTTCATGAGAGTCACTTTGAATTCAGTTTTCGCATTTATTTGCCACATGCATTTAAGAAAAAGAGTGAGGAGACCAACCCGACGGTCGCCTGAACAACCTGCTTAGCTTCATTTGCAGGCAAACAGCGTGCACCTCGCTTCATGTGCCCCAAACCTGCAAGTTTTCATGCTAAAATACGGCAATTTTCTGAGCAGCTCGGAGCACCGACTCTCTGAAACAGGGAACACCAAATTATCTATCCTTTTCTTAAACAAGAATAGTTTTGGGTTTTTTTACTTCAATGAAATGGCAGTTTCCCGAGGCAACAGAAAGACTGACACCCCAAAAGACCGCCTCTTCAGGGCGGCCTGGGAGCGCTGCTTCTAGCTCCGCGCTTAACGCAAACCTCTGAAAGATTACATGAAGGTGTGTCCCCCAACCAGATTCCCAATCCACCACTCACTACAAAATAAATCTTGAGCCCAAATCACCGCAGCATTTTGAGATCCTTCCAGTAATGGGGAAGGGGCGGGGGAGTGAAGAGGAAAGCGGGAGGGAGAAGGAAATGGCTGCTTCCCCTTCCAACCTTGTATTTTCTATGGAAGTTTTGCTCTCCCCTTCACACAAAAAGTAAAAACAGGAGCTACCTTCTTCTCCTTTTTCCTAGCAAGACATGGGCAAAAAAGCCCTACCCTCATTTGCTCTTGCAAATACCCCACTCCGTCCCTGCCGGGTTTGCTGGGGAGCTGGAGCCACCCTGGAGCAGCCTCTTTCACCGGGCAGCTGAGTCCTGCGCACAGACAGCCTTCACTCCGAGTATTTCCCATCTTTAATTCCCATTTGAAACCCAGCAAACTGCTCCACAGCATTACTAAATGCCCACTAAGCTTTTAACGGAATCAAGCCTTTAATTTTAAAAATATTTGTCTTGATCTTTAGAAGACGCTCATTTTAAGTTCTGACTGCACAGGCAACAGATTTGACAGACTATATGTATATAAAAAAATCACAAACTGAAAGGAAACTCCGTAATACCAACCTCCCAAGCTACTACAGCCAATAACCCTGTCCAGTTCCACAGGGACTGGGGAGCTGGCCATAGCATTGCCTAATTTCATGAATATTCCAGAGGAGATATGACCTTATTTCAATTCACAAACTACAACAACTGGAGTAAAAATTATTAAAAATAAGGGTCACAAATACAAGGGGCAGCTCTGCGTTCTACCCCAACTGTGCCATTTTTGCAGTACCACTTCGTGGTTTTCAAGGTACTTGTACTTTGGCCGGTAATTCTGTGATTGTCAAAAACCATTAAGCCATCCAAACCCAGGTATTTTCATCAGGCACTTCATGGCTGGCTTCATACCCCGAAGACAGGGTTGCAGGCAGCAGTCAGCCCCGAGCCACCATAAGCCAAGCGAGAGGTTGCTGTTGGGACTAGTTTCAGCAAGAGCCAGCAACGAGCTACTCGCAGGCACCGCCCCCGGTGAGACCATAAAACACCATTACGAAACCCGTATTCATGCAAAACAGGCAGTTTTCAAAAAGCGTCGAGCTGGATTTGAACATCTCAGTCCAGCAGGAGATGACACCCCGTCTTGTGACAGGTTAACAACCTGTCGGGGATTTAGCAGCCGGCTAGTTTTGTTGAGACAGGTAACGGTGCCAAACGGGTGATGGCCACAGGTGAAAAGCATTTTCAAAGAGGGTCTCCACATCCAGACCCCTCCCGCAAATACAGCTGAAGAGGTGAGGATACCAGAGCAAAATTAAAGGGTTGGAGGGATGCATGGTTCCCCTTGCATTTCTCTACACGTCCTCCTGTAAACTAAAGAACCGCATCGCTGGTCATCAGAGTGTGTTGGCTTGTTTTCCAGTTTCACATCTCCATGGCTCCTGTTATGGGAGATGTGAGTGCAGAGGCAACTCACCACATTCATCCTGCTCCCGGGGGATGCTTCGGTACTGAGGTGCCCGAGCTGCCCCAGCCCATCTGCACTATACCCACATCTGCCTCAGACGCAGCATCTTCCCATGACCAGCAGACCCAAGGCAGACGCTAAAAGCAATGTCGTGACGGGGACAGTTGTTACCACTTCCATGGTGGTATTCGGCATTTTTCGGAGAGCCTTACCTCGATGAAAAAATATAGGCAAGGACTCTACACATGCATAAGGTGCCTCCAGTATTCATTGCTGATTCTCCGAAAGCAGAAGGCACGAGAGACCTGTGACTCCATTATCCGTTTAAATAACAAATACAAAGCTAAAACACATTAAAAATTTATGAATTTCTGTGAATCCTTAGAGAGTCTTATTTTTGCCTTCAGGTATGTAGGTCTTTAAGGCTGCATCTTTTTAAAGCTTTTTGTGATCTTGAAAGTTAGGAACTTTGTCAAAAAGACAGAATACAAGGAGATTAGGCTGATCATCTCCACCTCATCCCAGTAGTCCGCAACTTTAAAAAGCCTCCATCATACATTGCAAGACTTTGAAGTTGGTGGTATCAGAATAAGAAGATGGAGATGCAACAAAGATAGAGAGGAGACATGGGATCCTTTATCAGAGCATGTGACTTAGAACTGTTACTCCTGCTTCCAACCATCATGAAAAGACATACTAAAAATCTTAAAAACAGCTACTAAAAATCTTTAAAAAACATGGCTCACTATCTGTTGTTTGTCCCTCTAAGCCAGGAGTGTGATGTGCATGCATATGCTACCTTTCAAACATGATTACTGAGTTCTGCTGAAGGCACTTGCATATGCAGGAAGAGAAGAAAAAAGTTTGAGTCCCTGACAAACAGACGCAGTGGATCTGGCTCTCCTACTCCATACAATCTAAAAAGCTACGCATTTCTGAAAGCTGAAATGCCCAAATGTGGGGTTATAAGAGAGCAGAGTCAGATCTGTGTGCTAGCTTAAATCAGCAGCTAATTCAGTGGACTCGTGAGCACATTCGCTTTGGCCAGTCCCTGCTCTGAAGCCAGCAATCCCTTTAATTGCCCCAAATCACCTAGAGGCACCTCCAGGTAGAAAAGTCTTTGCTCTACAAGCAACATCAGATAGACAACAAAAAACTTAAAATAGAGAACCAGCTGGAAAAAATTCTGATGGCAGCTCATCACATCTCCTTTAAAGATTAATCATATAAAGGCGAATATAAAGTGTGAAATGCCTTGCAAAAAATCTCAGTGCCCACTATTCTCCTAGGTTGCTGTGAATTATATTTAGCTTCTAGTATTACAAGAATTAAATACATGCATTCATTTACAGAAACATCTCATAGGTGACCACTGAAAGCCCACTCTCGCCAAGATTTTAAAATATACCAGACTAGTAACTGGAAAAAAAGTCACTAATAGCAATCATTTGATCTGATCCCGCAAAACCTCACGCACTTCAATATTCTAAACAAAGGTACTGAACGCATGACTAATGATGCACTTCTGCAGAAACCTCGGCTGATGGGGCTCGTGCTCAAATGAAACTACGAAACTGCTCATTTTGACTCTGTTAGGCAATGACTTTACACGCCGCAGGCACCAAGTTACCTGGGAGAGTAAGGCTGAATTGTATCTGCACGTGTTCAACGACAAAAGCTAATTTAGAAATGCTCGTTTCAAACTAATCACCTCTTCCAAAAGATGCAACTACATATAATGCAAGAGAAGATTTACTTTAGAACAGCCTTGGGGGCTGTGAAAACACACAAAAGTATATGTTTCAAAAAAGTAATTAAGACATATTTTGATGGCACAGACATTAAATGCAGATGTAACAACTCCGATAGAGATTTTGAATTATTTTCGTGTGAAATGTCCCACCTTCTAATATCGCACATCTTAGATCATCTGACTTGTGTGTCTGTCTGCATATTCAGCATCACAGCCTCAAGCTGAATAAACACGGACAGAGAAGAAAGAGATTCTTGTTTCCTGGTAAAGCTTCTTGCATTAAAGAACTGAAAGCAGGGCAAAAGGCCCATTCAAAAATGTGTCACAAAACACTTCGCCGCAGACGTAGGAGCTTTGTTGTGAGAAGGGAAAGGAAAAAAAAAAAGGATTTTGAACAACAATATTGCCTAATGGGATTATGTATACACAACAGTTTCCCACTTACAATACTCTGCTGGGGAGTTAAACACAAGCTCGAGTTTTACCTGCACCAGTACCAGTTACATCATTTTATGACAGATACTAAGCAAACATGCTATAGACCACAAAGCTGCTACCAAAAATATTTAATCTTCCAAGAAGGATATCAAACAGGCAAATAAAGAAGCAATATTCCTTCCCAAAACAATACATTTTATTATCTGTAAATACATAACTCTCTTTGCTTTAAGTAGGAGCTTGGGAATCATACACTTTTGTGGCATATTTTTGGTAACTTAAAGCTGACTTTAGTATCTGGGTAAGTAAGTGATCCACAGAAAATAGTATCCTGATGACAATACTCCAACGTATGAAGACAAACTGTTTAGCACCCTTTCGAACTTGCTTGCATACAAATATTTCTCTGTATTTGTATTAGCCAGAAAGGCACAGAGAAAGAGGCCCTAGGACTGAGTATTCCCCCTTCCCAACTCCTTCCCTTATTTTTTTTGTATCTGAACTAATTTTGCACCTAACCACAACAAGCATACCATGCTTTGAAGGTGTTTAAGAAGAAAAACAAAAAAAAATTGAAAATCAAATTTGGGAATAAAACCACTGCAGTTCTAGACCAGGAAAAAAAACCTGTGTTTTTAGCAACTGGGAAGACTTATCCCTGCACCTCATAAAGGATAAATATAGCTATCTATACAGAATAAACACTACTGTTTGTACTAATAAGGACAAATAAAATGCGGACATACAGCTCCTGTTTGAAGTAAAGCACACTGTGACAGCTCCAGCCATCCCACCATGCTCCAGCAATGTCAATGAGAGAAGGGATGGCCAAGTAATCCGTGTGCCGCGGTGGAGCCTTCCAGCAGGTGTAAGGAGGCGGTGGGGAGGGCAGCAGACCAGGGCTTTGCAGGCAAAGCTCAGACTCTGCCACAGGCACCATCGCGGGGCAGCTCGCGGCTATGGTAATCCGGATACTCGGTCCCGACAGCAGGGAACCATCTATACAAGTTCACCAAGTAAAATGGGAGATGCAAGCGCTAACAGAGCAGCATTCGGTTACCTGCGGCAGAGCTACAGGCAGAACTGGGAAGATTGCCTCCCGGGCAGGACTTGTTACCTGCTGTTTGGAAAACAGGGATTTATACGCCTTTATTTTTCCCTTAGAAAGAGGAGCACCTTCCAAAGAATCCACTTCCGCCGCTGTGTCTCTGACTGCCCAGGCACCCGCAGCATTTTCCCTCCTCCCCGCAAGCCTCTGCAGAAGAGGAAGCTTGAACCAAGTGCTGCTGCGCGAGGGCCATGGCTCCCACAGTGGCAGAAAAAAACCCAAATTATACAAAACTTGTATTCTTTTGCTTCTGTCATCCTTTGCCTCCTCAGACCCGAACAACAATGAGCTTGTCTAACCCGGAGGGGAGTGGGGAATGGCTTTGTGGTTGGGTGGGTAAGGGGCAGATGGATGCATAGAGGGACTTGCCGAAAGCTGCTGCATCTGGCTGGGAAAGGGCAGAAGCACAGATGTGCATGTGAGGAGCTGCAGACAGCACGGCGGGAGGAGGAGCACAACCTCAGCCTCTGCGCGAAACCCTGGTGCGGTTCCCCCTTGCAGATCCCCGGTGGGACCCAACACCAACGCTCACTTGGTAGCTACTCACGCAGAAGTCACAGGCAAAACTCTGCCGTACTGGTTCTGCTGAAAGTGAAATTAGCTGTACTTTGTATAAAAGCAGGGGTTTTATTCTTTCTTTTAATTAAACAAACGAACCCTCCTCCTCAGACCTCATGAACAGAAACCGCTACTTCCTCAGCCGCTTCATGTTCGCTTCTAAAAACAGCAGGGGTCAAGGGTAGAACCGTGCCGGGCATGGCATTAGACCTCTGTGCTGATCAAGCTCACAAACTGCCACCAACATGCTGTGCAGAATTTCGAAATTTTGGTTTTCCTGTTTCACCTGTTACAATAGGCAGACAGGAAAGATGTCGGTTAATGTGAATAACCATAATAAAAGAAAAAAAAAAATCCATTTTCACAGAATTTACCATATTATGAGATGAAGATTTAGAAAGCCCACAGCTGGCCAGGAGAAGGAAAACACATGCCCAGTGCTCTGATTCAACAAGCGAAAAATAAAAAAAAAAGTTTTCCCTACAAACTCTTTTTTAAAGGCCCAGTTGGAAAGAGGGAAGTCAGTAATGCCCAGTGGAAATGGCAAGGGGAAAGGCATTTGAATTCACAGGATCAAACAAAAAGTGTATAAACCCAAGTGGAAGGAAAGGTGTGAGAAATTTAACTTAGCTCAATATGAATCCCTTTGTCCTAGAACAGGGAACTGAGCCCCTGCGAGCGTAACTCCACCGTGTTTGCAGGGTGGGAAGCCAGGTGACACTGCAGGAACACAGCGCCTGTCCTCCAGCTACGGCCGGGCGTTCAATCCACAAGTCCATGCTAGAGTTGGTCTGAACATCCACAGCGTGGACATCTGGCCCTCAACTCCAAGCCCCTGGCTCTACCGACCTGCTCCTGCTGGGCCATGCTGCTTGTTGGAAAGGACAAGGCCCTTGTGGATGGAGAAGACCCAGTTCTCCCGCAAAGGCTCCAGGTTTAAATAATTTATAGTGCTGGTGGTTCTTGTTTAGCTTTGTTTCAGCGCACTGGATATTTAAACAACTTGCGCAAAACAAGAAAGGGTGCAGCCCATTGGGGCTGACCATCACCCCACAGGCATGTCGTGTGAGGAGCTGACCAAGCCTTTGAGATGTGTTTTTATTTCCAGTTTTATTCTTATTCTGAGCTTGTGGAAACATCAGCTTGAAGAGCAGAGAATTATAGTCACGTTGCGCTAGAAAAGCACAACCTGCACCTCAATTTTCTGCTGCTTCTGGCCCATGACCCTCCACGGGCTAAGATGCAAAGGATTAGTAGTGCTGTGGCCTCCAAAGTCACATTTCAAGTTCTATAAAGAGAATTTTTGTCCATTTCTATTAATGTGTCAGCACAGAGCAAGTTCTCTGACCCTCTGATTGAACCAGAAATGTGCTGTTAATTTCGACAAAAGCAGAACCACAATTACAGTCCACAGCAATGACAAATGTTCCCTCCAAAAAAAAACGCCAGGGAAGACAATTATACAAATGGGAGAAGGTCTGGAGAGCGTGGTAAGAAAAATTTGTGAAAACCCATAAAGGGAAAAGCACATGCTGTCTTTTCAAAGTGACATTTTCAAAGGAGCTCAGAGTGTTCCTCAAAATTCATGGTTCACAGGCTCCTTCGAAAATCCCAGCCTGAACTGCTCAACTGCTCTGGTCTCTTTAGCCGGAATAACACAAGACAGACATCTAATTCAGAACAAACGCTGGAGAAATGAAGTCCTCATTACCATAACCCCACATCTTGGGAACGTGGACGTGAGGGTCAAGAGGCTCTCAAAAGCTGCGCTGCTTCTGACACATGTAAATGGCGCACACACAAAAAAAACCTAAAACAAGACCATGGTGAAATATTCCTGGGGATCATACAAAATGGAGAACTGCAACAACTGCAAGACAACCACCAGTTACATGACCGACCGTGCCACCCTCGATGTTATGTTCATTTATCCAGTAAGATATTCGAGATATGCCGTCACTCGACAGGTCGGAAATATTACCTCTGCACCAAAAATAGAAAAGACGGGCCTAATCCTGTTCTCACTTGTACCTGAGCAACCCTGCCATTAACTCAGAGCCTGTTCATCTTCAGATGCCTCGACCTTCGCAAACACGCAGTGGCCCATGAGGGCTTTTTTCCTCCAGCCCCTTCTCTGGACCCTTCACACAGACCTTAAGGACAGCAACAGCAAGTCCTGCCTTGAAAGTGCCTGTTTAAGGGTGCTGGCAAATTCATATAATTTGCGCTTTTTTTTTTGCATTTCAATGCATTTGCTCAAACTCTGTTCCCTGTTACACCCTAGCACTATATTTGACTTGAACAGCCTTACATCAATAAGGAAACGAATGAACAATAAGAAACCAATATTTATAATAATCTCTCTAAAACAAACAGAAGCAAAAAAACTTGGACAATGAAGTCTGTTCCTTAAAACAAATCTGCGCAGACACTTGCTATTTGTGAGGCTGCCCGTCAGTTCTGCAGTACCTGGGGTGCCTTCCAAAACAGCAAAGCATTTTATCTCGAGGAGAGCCACGCACACGGAAAAATACAGATTTTACAAATAAATCTCAAAGGTCACGATGGAGGTACTTGACAGTGGGACCTTCTGTTCTGCTGTAAATAATTCTGCCTTTTTAAGCAACCGCCTCTTAAGCTGCCACTTCTTCTGGATTAGGTTATGATAAAGGATGGCATTCTACAAAACAATAAACACCACCAATTAAAAATCAAACCCAGTTTCGCTTTAATTAAGAGAACAGCCTCATAAAACTAAGGAGGTTCCTAAGATACACAGTGGGTCGAAGACAGGAGATTACATGAACTCCATTTTAGAAAACGACATTACACCTTTGTGTTTAAAGACCATGCTTCCAAGACTATTAATAGCTGACGGCGAGCTTTCCACGCCTTTTTACATAACCTGCCGCAGCACCTGCACGACTCACCTACCCCAGCGATGACATCGCACTTTGCACTGTAGCATCTGAGAGCTGTTTTTCTTCTCTTCCTACTACCCAAAAAACACTCCCGTGTTTTACAATCGGAAGCGGTATCATGCACTTCAGTAAATGTGGAGAACCATGAAGTTTGCTTGTAACTACCAAGCCTGTTCAACTCTGCCCACATCCCAGGTATCAAGACGGAGTCTTCATTTTCACGGAGCTGTCTGTCACCTAACGAGGACTTCACTCCCTGCTGTGCAAGTCCACCGCACCCCAGGGACACGTGGGCAATCCTTCTGTCACCCCACATTTGCCTGGGTGTAGCTGATTGCAACCTCGACTGAAAAAGGAGGAAATTAATCCTCTTTTCTGTTGGATCTGTAGGTACTAAAGCAAGTGCAGAAGCAAAAGGAAAATAAAAGTTTTGACTGTAAAGGGGTATGAAAGACAAAACACAAGGAATAAGGTTAGTATGTTAAAAAAACAGAGATGTTTTCAAGACACATTTCAGACCACAGCTGACATCTACCTTCTCCTTTATGTTATATCCTTCAGACAGGCCGAGTACAGCAGGGTGGGCAGGGCAGGTTCCTAACGCACACCAGCACGCACAAGGAGTAACGACAGCTTCTTGAACTGTACGTATGGACTGTATTTGTGTGCACACAAATGTGCGTATGTGACCCAAGCAAGTTTGAAGGCAAAGGGCCTTACGTGACATTCATCTCCTGGTTCCTTTTTCTCCATCCCTGCACGTGCAGGGGGTATTGAACAGACATCAGACATCCCTCCAGGTGACACAAAGGTCCTCCCTGAGTGCTGAAGGCATCCTAGGTCTTTGGGACAGTGAGGGTCTGCTCTGCTCTCCTCTCCTCCAGCACAACGCACCCAGGAAACTAAAGTTCAGCAGATCTCCCTCTGAAGTAGGCTGGCAAAGCTGTGCTGCCTGCATCCTTCAAAGGGCACACCACCACGCTGGGGTTATTATCTGCTCCTCTGCTAGCAGCGGGGAACAGGCTGCGCCAGTGCTGTGAGTTATCACTGTAAAAAGCAATGGTAATAACAGCTGACCCTTTCATCATGATGAAATTAAAATCCATGCCACCGTGCCAGCACGTATATACCTCCTCTTGGATGGTATAGCTCAGGGTCTTGGATGAGACAGCTCAGCTCAGGGTCTCTCACCTCCTCCTTTCTGGTGTATTAACCTCTGTGTGATCCAACCTTGCTGGGGGGCTGGGACCTCTCCCTGCACTTCCACCCATGGCAGACCCACCAGAAACAACTATGCTGGGAACGCTGGAACGTCCCACGTTTCCCTATCCCCTTTCCTTACTGGGAGTTGCTGACCCTCTACCTGCAGTGGTTCCTTCTCCATCCTGAAATGGGAAAGGAAAAGATAACCCATGGAGGGGAGAGGACAGAGATCCATTACCAGCCTTCCCACACTGCAGAAGGCACAAGCTCAACTCCCAAGGACAGCAACAAAGCCTAGTGGTTGGTAACTGTTGAGGCTGCACTGGCACCACCAGCACATCCTAGTATCACTTGCTGCCCCTTGTGTCTACACAAAAAATATGTGCCGTGGTCATGGGCGAGGCCACACATAGCAGACGGCATGCAGATGGCTGAAAAAAACCCCAGTTACCTGCAAGCAGGTTGCAAACTGAGTGGCACTACTGACTTCGTGGAGCTCAACATCCTACCCAAAGCCCAGAGAAAGGGAAAAGCAAACTGAAGAGCTTAATCCCTCCTCGTTCCATACGGCTCGCTTCCAGCTGCACGATGCGGTGCAGAAACAAGTCAACACAATGTCACCTTACAGATTTTTCCTGTTATACAAAATCAGGAGACTTTTTTTTCTCTTCGCAGGAAAATTTATGCTTCTTTTGAATGCCTTTGCCCATTAACTGATGTGCCTGTGTCTGATTTGCCTTGACAGCATGTAGATTTGAAAAGCTAATCATATTTACCTTGGTAATATGATTACCTGTAAGAGCACCAAAATGCAATTTGTTGTTGTCTGAAAAATTATTATAAATAATCTAGCTTTCTATTTTTTAATCCCAGCAATATTATACAGTAAAATCCCTGATATTGCAAAGATTACTTACTAGCATAACTTTATACAGTGGCACTTGATTTAACTGAGTAATTTTACACGTATGTAAATGTACAGTTCAGGCTTTGCAGGATCCTGGGTTAGAAAGAACATACCTTCCTCTGCCATCCAAGACAAGAACGGGAAAACACATTTCAGTTCCAGTGAGTGAATCTTTTTTTCCCTAAGCCTTAGTTTCACAAAAGTGCTAGCCTAATCTAGATCAACATGGAAGAAAACACATCTGCTTGCTAAAAACATGTTTGTCCTTTATATTCATACATAGGGTGAAAAGCTTTAAAAAAAACCAAACTAACTTCTAGAAAGGAAGGTAGCCTTTGCTTCACTTTTCATTCACTTCAAAATTTTCCACAACAGAAAACCTTCCTTAGGCAAAAACTGAAAAGTAGCTGCTAAGAGCAGTGTTGACTTTGAAATACATCATGAGAACAGAAAATACACATAGCATTCACGACACGAAAGCGGTTGCTACGAATATAACACAGTAGCCCCTGTAAAGGAACCTCGCACTTCCTTAAATATCTGCTCCTCTAAATCTGCGTATTGCTGCCTGAAAAGCAAACCCTGAGAGTTCTGTAAGGTTCCCAATGGTGCATCATGTTTTTCCCAGCCGTCAGCGAAATCTTCTTTTCCTAACTGATCTGCTGAGCTCTTTACCCTACCCCTGCAGGAAATAAAACTTCTGCTAAGCCCTTCTTACGATACCAAATACCATTCCTTAAATTTCTCAGCCTGTTATTTGCAAACTGCAGGCCGGCAGACAGATACTCTCCCCATATGCCAAATTATGTCATTTCCATTTTCTAGGAATAAAACTTCTTACAGCAAACTGGCAAGGGTTTTTTTTTTTAGTTGGGTTATGAAAAGAGCCAGCTCTGTGTCTCACTGCACCTGCTGCGTTGCTAAGCCTGGTATCTCGTGGCAGCCCCACAGCCGCCAATAGCAATTCTGGGTGAAAAAGAGAGAGTGTTTGTCGGAAAGGACTGATTACATCCTTGGAGGTTTTAGTGTAGGTCCAGAGGTGAATTTTGTGGATATTTGCATGACTCAAATAGAATCTGATTTCCCATATTTGTTATGGAATAAGTTGGTGTCTACGGAAGTTTCAATGTACAGGAGTCCCAACACATAAAACCAAATTTCTGCATTTTCAGGTTAAATGATGAAGATGAGCCTTTCCGTTCGTGTAGTGGAGATCCTGCCTGAGAGTACAAACAGCTAAAATCAGGGTGGGTGGAATTTAAAAGACGAGTAAAAATCAGGATTTGGTTCTGCTTCTGATCTTGACCTCCTATCACACTCACCACTCTACAGAGCCTCTGGACAGCCCACCTGGTATTTTCTTCTTTGGAAAGATGAAGCTACAGAATTACTAAAGGGTTGGGGATTTTTCCTTTCAGAGAGCACACTCGGGAATCTCACATTTGTGTTTTAGCTGTTTTGAACTGTTCCAACCTAAGCTTTATTCTCCACCAGGAGAGCTCTCAAAGTCATAATAATTACAAATTAAACCATACCTCCTATCCAAAACCTGTCATCAAACTATGTTCTGTCATTATCCTATCTACCATCAAACTATGTTTTTGTGATGGTCTGGAGAGCTGGTGACTCACATGCTTGCTACTGATCTTCATCACCTCAAGATACATGCAGCAGTATCGTGCAGAGGTAGGCTGCGTAGCAGGCTCCTAAGGAAAAGGGCTGGTCTGCATGCCTGCACAGCAGCTTTGCTGGTAAAGAGAGGGGTGAAAAGAACGACCAAGCAATGGAACAGCACCGGCCGCGTAAGCAAACGTGCTGAAATGTCTCGTTCCTCCACTCTCCTGACAGCTAATGAGAGGTGACCACATGCCAGCGAGGCACCTGCGCTGTATAACCACGGGACTTCCCAGGGTGGGGTTGGACCTAGAAAGCTTTGAATTGCAGGCCAGCAGAGGCAGCCAACACAAACATGACTCTTCACGTGTTCCCAGCTCAGGTTTTCTCACAGGGGTTAATGAGCACCCACCTAGGCAAAGCCCTCTCACCCGCCCGGCTCTGAGGCTCTCACTCTGATACCTGCCGAGTTCCAGGGCTTCGGCAGAGGCAGCTCCCTCTCAGCATCTGTCCCTCTGGAAGGTCTCTAATTAATTCCCAAGTAGTCCTGAATGCTACACTCTGTCCCAGCTCCTTTTCAGAACTGACAGCAAAGGGGTTTTTTCCCTAAGTAATGTTATCCTTTTTACCTGCCAGAGATGCTTGCAAGTGGCATAATAAAAGCTTAAAATATGCCAGAACAAACTTCTGTGAAAAGTTGGGTTTTTTTGAAACTTTGTGTGCTAAGGGAACAAGACTGATGCACCTATGATTTGTGCGTCATATCGCAGTGACTTCTGAACCATTGGTCAACTTCAACTAACATCTGGAAGATGACTGCAGTTCTGCAAGGTTTGAGGAAACAACAGAGAGAGGCTCAAACCTGTGCCCCGAACGAGGGAAAAGGCCAACAGGAGACCGGCGGCAGTGGATGCCGGTCAGTGGGGGTGTGGGGCTGGCCGTGCTGGACACACATACAGCTCAGGAAGCTGACTGTCAGTCAGGGACCGCTGCACGGCCTGAAGTGACCATGAGCACCCAGCCTCTCAGGATGCTCACGCTGCAGGACATGGGTGCACGCAGTGTTCCTCACAGGACTCCTGGAGGAGCTTGCAAGCTGTGTGCATGGGGACTGCAAGCCCTTTCTTGGCAGACAACCAACTTATGCAGGGCCTGTAGCACTGAAAGCAGGCTGTGGGGGACCTGCCCCAGGAGATGCAACAGGATGCTGGTGCAACCAGTGAAACTGCCCTTATTACCTGAGTCTTAACCCTGTTGCTGAATGTCCCCACTTCAGGGTGGCACAGGAAAGCTATTCAGCCTCCTCAAGCGACCGCTGAAGTCAATAAGCATCCCCTCCTTTAGAGACAGCAACCATCAGTGGTATACAAGGTCACACACCTATGAAAAGACTTAGTTCAGCATGAGCACTTTCCATTCATTTCTCAGACCATTAAATTGCTGTTTTCACACTATTCTTGTATACATCATTCTGAAACTCAGGCTGCCTGAAGGGCTTTAGGTTCAGTGAATAGCAGAGTCTCCTACACACACAAAAGGTCCGATGTGCTTCCAGCAGCTCACAAGCCGAGTCCTGATGCTGGGATGACCCCACAGGGTGGACCATGCCCCCAACTCTTTGTTTTGCTTCTCTTTCAGGACTCTGTCTGTAACACATTTGTTTCTGAGAGACTCTTCTTTTGTTTCCAGCGTGTTCATCTTGGAGGCATCTTCCATGGTGGGCTGAGCCCGCACTGCCTGCCCACCCAAGGCCGTGGAGGACTGGGCTCTGACCTCCCAGCCCTCTGCCACGAAACTGAACGGTGGGATTCAGCCCCTCAGCAACACCCTGGAGGATTCCTCCAGCACTGGCAACCCACCGCACTTTGTGAGCCTTACAAAAGCCAGGCAAGTCAACCGTTCCAGCATCCCCCTTCGCTGCGTCTCTCTGCAAGATGAATAGTGAGGCCATACACAGCTCTGTATTTTCTAATGGGCAGAAACAAATTGAATTTTCACAAGCTTTACTAATCATAAATTAATTTTAGAATTAATCAGGAAATGAGATTTGTCTTGTAGGTCAATAAATTCTGAAGATAAATCTATTTGTACCACAATAACTTCAATGTCCTTTTGAGTGGACCTCCCTCCAGCAATTACTCAGCAGATACTCCTCTCTGCTTCCTTCCCAGCACCAGCTGCTCCCAGAAGGAATTCTCCTGCCCATCTGCCTTCGAGCCTGACACAGGGACACAGACAAATGCAACTGTAAGCGATGTTTAAACTTCAAATCCAATCACTGATTTGCTTCCTTAGCAAAAAAAAAAACCAAACACCAAAACCACAACACAAAAAAGCATGTGCTTGTTTCTAACCACCTGGGCTACTGGAAACAGCACTTTTTTCCCAAGAAAACTATGGCAACAGGAATTCTAGTAATATGCAAAAACAAGTACTTGGGACCATCACTTAACCTCCAGGATCTGAAATGATTTTAAACAAGTGTTGCTGAAATCTCGTTCCACAGAGCTATTTTAAGATGAAGCTATTAAAATGAATTACAATTTGACATGAAGGAAAACCTGGCAGAACCTGGCCCTAGTTTCCAGTAGCCTTATGTCCTCAGCCACCCATTCACCACAGAATTGAAACAAACTCCTTCTGCACTAGACAGGAGCTTTTGGCATCAACAAGGCAACTTCTGAACAAGCTGCTTTTTTTTTTTCCATTTATATATAATTACATACTAGCCTCCAAACAGCTAGAAGCTCCATGTTCCTCTTTTTTTTGTATCATTTGTTTCTTGTGAATACACACAGAGAACAAACCCAAACCACATTAATGATAACCTTGTTAAATATAAACCAGTACGCAATTATACAAACTGCTAACACAAACAAAAAAAAAAAAAAGCCAGGAAACTCTGATTATAGGTTCACAATGGTTTCTGAAAACTAAATAAAAAACAACAACACAAGGCAGGCTGTCTTGCCTGATACTGTAATAGAAGATGGTTTCACATTACAACATAACTTACATGTCTCAGCACAGAGGACTCGTCTGTCAAACGGCGCATCAAACTCAATTTCAAGCCCACTGCAAGGAGAGTGGAAGGGTGGGAGGAGAGACAGCAGATCTACACACAAAGCATAAAAAAAAGAATCCCTGATCCTCCTCTCTGCTTCTCCGTGTCCTCCTTCAGGTGAGCTAACGCCTGCCTCTGGCAGTTGCTGTGATTCCCACCCCATCGCCCGGAGAAGGGCAGGCCATGTGCTGGCTGTTTGGCTCCTTCCTCTCCATTAAGAGAGCAGCAGCAGGTTTGCTTGAACTCTCCGTCCCTGGGCTTGTGCCAGCCCTGCGCACGCCTCCAATTTACCTTCTGTGCAGCTAAAGAATGAACCAAGCGATCAGAGCCTCTACCACGTCTCTTCATTGAGATGATGAGGAGCAAACGCTTGATACCACCACAGCCTCCATGGTCTGCAGCTGTCTGTTCCTGGTGTTTAAAAATAAATACTCTTTCCAGAACAAAACAAATCTACAGAAGGCAAGCCAAAGTCTGCCCACACGTGCAGCATCATGGCAGTCAGGAAAGCTGGGGGCATAACCCAGAGCTCTCCTGTACAAGTGCCAGCCGTGAGCAAGTGCTGCAATAGAGAGCCTCACACTTGTCGGTGGTTATGCAAGGTCTCCGTCCGCCGCAGCTGAATCTAGCTCTCAAGAAAACAGAAGAGCATGAGAAAACCAGCACTTCCCCTACATCTTAAACCACAAGAAAATATACAGCACAAAGGAGGGCTGTTATAGGACTGGTGGAGCACCCTGACAAGGTTTCGTTAGATGATTTCCCTTGCCATGGACTTGGGCGAGCCATTCAGCCTGACTGCATGCTAGCAGCACAGCCGAACTTGCACGACATCGAATTTCTAGGTTCTAAACAAGAACAGTAACTGGCTTTCCCTCTTAAACTCCACACTGTTCCCATGTAACAACAAAAAAAAGCATCAGCTGTAGAAGGAAAAATTGAGAGTGGCAAACAGGGGCACGGGAAAACAATGCGGGGAACAGGGAGGGCTGAGGGAAGAAGTGATACAGGTGAGATCTGAGCATCCTTCCCAAAACTGAGCACAGGATCAAACCATGCAAGCAAGGAAAATCAGGGAGCATCCTTGGGAATTAGAAAGGTAATGTAGGAATCCTGCATCAATAATAAGCTCACTAATTGGAAGGCCAAGGAGAATCTAGTCTCTTGAAGACTAAGAGGGTACTGCCAAGCACATTATTGCCCAGTCAGTTCAGGAGTAGAAAAGCAACGCCCAAATCGTGGTCTGTGGGTCACTTCTCACTCACACGGCCACAGCCAGCAGTGTGCAGAACCATTTCACAGACTAGAACGCACAAGCGTGTGTGTGCCAGGTCACTGTGCTGCCGATCCACAGAGCAATTACAGGGCTGTCACTGCAGGAAATGTTTTGACACACGACTGGGAGAAGTTGGGTGGTAACTCACCAGCAGTCATTTTACTTGGGAAGGTGGGTCTCAGGTGCACAGCACCTGAAAAAAGCCACCAGTACAATCCAAATGGAAGAAAAAGAAACAAGAACAACCAACGGTGGGGCACACAGCTAAGACAACTTTCTCCTGGAATACCTCCAACTTCTCCAAGCTAGTTAGTTTTGAAAGGGATTTTTCTACAGTGATCTATGCTCAGTTACCTTTATAAACCCTCGCAATAGCATGTGACTCAAAGTCTACCTATGTCCAAGGGAGAACCAAGAACGGAGTGTGGCAAATGGGGAATGTGGGAGTGGCGACCGATGCGGGCTTGGGGAGAGCAGTCATTTCCTCCGGCTTCTTCCCTGGCTCTTCTACCCCCCGCCCCAAGCCTTTGATATCCGAGTATGTTGTTGAAGAAGTGATGGAAGATGATTTTGTACCCGTGGAGCAATTAATCCATATGCATTTGCACATTTTTACGTGACCAGCACCTTCTTAGCCAAAAGTCTCCGCTTTTCAAGCAGGTGAGGTTATTCTTTTGAGATGAGCTTATTAAAAGGCAAAAGAGTACCCACGGGCACGGAACAACCCAGAGGACCATGAAGGGCTTGTAGATAGAGCTTACTGGGGCAGGTAGCGAGACGCTGCCCACGCGTGTGTGTGCACTGTGGGCATCGATGGAAAGAAAGATTTCCGTCCCCCTTTCGAAGGCTGCAGATGCGGCTGCAGTGCACTTGGCTGAGGGTTGGTTCCCAGCCCACCGCCGGGCAGACAGGCAGCACGGCGGGCTGAACGCGCCACCAGCCACGCGAGAGGGGTGACAACTGCTCCGGAGCCGTGCTCGGCTGCAGCGAGGGACGGCGGCTGGGCAGCCGTGCGCCTGCAACCGCTTAGGGGGAACGAAACTTTCAGCCACTCGCGCCCAGGTGGGACCGGCTGCTGCCGCCCCGGAGGCCCGGGCGCCGCTGGGCACCCTTTCCAAACCTGTCCCGGCA
>VWZZ01006290.1:1065265-1129782 GCA_013399095.1 Psophia crepitans | reverse complement strand
CCAGCCTTTCCCTCTCCCCTGCACCAGAGAAGGTGCAGGTGTTCAGTTTGCCCTCTCCTACGCAGCCCAAGCCCCAGAATTCGTGTCCGTCCTGCCTTCTCCAAAGGGACGGCTGTTGGGCGGCGGGCTGCGGGGCTGCGCGCTCCCTCCTCCTGCAGCCGCGGCTTGGCAGGGCGAGTGGCCAGTCCCACCTCGGCGTACAGCCGCTTCATTTCTTCCTTACTTCATTTTGATCCACTCAGCCATGCTACAAGTGTGCCTGTCCTGCGATGATAGTTTCATCGACAGCTTATGTAAGGGTTGGATGACAGATAGACACAAACAGCGGAACATACGGTTGTTGCAAGATAGTGACGTGCGCCTTCTTCATAAAGCGTGGCAATGACTTGTATTATATTCCAGTTACAGCTGGTAGGTGATTTACGATCATCCCAGACTGTCACAAATACTGTAGTGCTCCCTACAGTTTTATCAAAAGTTTGCTAATTTGATAATAAAAATGAGATTATTCGGTCAGAGAGGGGGACCTAATCCTGTTACTGGAGGAAGCTGTGGACCCAGGTTTGTATTCTCAAAATTGACCTTTTGAGCATTCAATGACTTTAGAGTCGAGCTCTGTGACATGGATTGATTTCTGAAAATTTGGCCTATACTTACACTGATGCTGCGAAACCTGAACTTTTAAGATGCCAGGGCCCTGGGGTGGGCTTCTTACACGGTGGTAATGCTGCATCCAGAGCAGGAAGCCCTGAGCAAGGGAAGGGGGAGTGATGGAGGAAAGGGATGTTTCCCAGATCCTGCTTTCTTAGAGAGGTAAGTGCTATTTTGAGATGGGCATTCTCATTTCAGACTGCTCTCTGAAGGTTTACGCCGATGCTGTCTTTGCTAACAGAGGGCACTGGTGTGCCTCTCCCCGTGGCACGTCGGGGGTGGATTATTTGGGTGGGAAGTGGGTCGACCTGAGTGCTAGGCTCAGCTCCCCAGAGGAGAGCCCGGCTGGCATCTCCCACCTGCTGGGAGGATGCTCTGTACCCCTGTGGTTGCAATGTGGCAAACTTCTGTTTCGGAGAGGAAGGCTGAGGATTTGCAGGCCTGCCACCTTTCTTCACGGGACAGGCAGTGCCCGCTTCTGACCGTAGGCCCCATCCCTGCAGTGGGAACCAGTGGGATGTCTGGTGTTGGGGTAGTGATGCACTCAGCTCCCGTGGAGGAGCTTCGTGCTCCTTTTGAGACAGTAGCACTCTTAAAGGAATTCAGGACTTCTGGAGGAGGGCTCCTAGGCCACAGAGCAGTGTCACAGCTCTGTAGCTTGGTGGTCAGCACAGTCCCTGGATGCTGGCCTCTGGTCCAAGGGCTCTGCTAGATAGGTCATGAAGCTCAGGCCTCCCACATTACAGCCAAGTAAGATATACACTGGGATTATTTTTTTCCCTCTTGCATTTCTGAGGCGAAGCAGCCACAGTGTGTGTTTTTCTCTGGAGCTGAAAAGCTTGCTATGGCAACTGAGTCCTGAAGCGTATTCTCCAAATCCAGCCTCTCACGAGAGATAGGTCTAGGAAAGACAATCAACACCAAAACACCAAGTGGGGTTCGCGAGGTTGGTCTAATTTGGGACAATTTTTATGACTGCAGAAGTATGCACTCCTTCCACAGCATTTCCCTTGTGACGGGGTAAATTGCTCTCTGTTGTAAGCATTATTTTAAATGGAGCCACAACCTCTGCTGTAGAGCTGTCCCAGAGGAAAGTGTTACACACACACCCCCAACCCGTGTCCACACGTGCGACCAGATGCTTTTTGGCACCTGATTTTTGCAATACTGTCTCTGAGTTCGGGAATGCCCATGTGAATGATTGAGCTTATTGAACCTCCTTGTATCAGAATTAGAGGGGTAGGGATAAACCGTAGGTCTTTGCTGGCCTGGCTCATTCAGCTGAGCTCACCTGGTCACCCAGCGCAACCTTTGCAAAGCACACGGCTGTGCTCACCACCCGAACTACCTCAGTGGACCTGAACTGATGCCCAGCGTGCACAGCCGCCTCTGCGGGTGCTGTGTGCGTACGGACTACCTTTTCCAAAAATCACGTTGAAGGTGGGTTAAAACACTCCTTCTGCTGCACGTGAGAAGAAACCTGTTTGAGAAAGCCACATACAAGAAGAAAAGCATGATTGTTTTCAGTCTGAAGCAAAGCTATTTTTGGTGACGAGTGGGGTACCACAGTACAAGGATAATTGGCAAGTTAGAAATACCAGGTTCTCTAGACCTATTTATACATTCAATAGCAAACCAAAATGAATGTTTTTTCCAGTTACTTACGTGCTTTTGATCTGTGCTTAGCAAACTATAGATGATTACATGTGCTATAGTCGTCCTGTCTGCTGGAGGATATGTGGAAATGTTAAACAAATTGACTTCGCTGGTTGAAACTTTTTTTCTTTGATGGGGAACCAGTGGTTGACTAGAGGAAATAGCAAAGTTGAAAGGAAAACCAAAAAGACATATTCTGGAAGCTTTCTTCTGTGACTGTTTTTTCAATCATTTCCCTCTCCTGAGTGCTCTTCCAACCAACCATCTCTACCCAAGTGCAAGCAAATGTTTTTATTTCAGAGGTCACGGGCTGATGTAAACGGTTGGATGACAAGTGGTAATAGGAGTCATAGAGCATGATGGCTTTTTCACCGAGTGCACCAGGAGCTGGAAGAGAGACTCATCAAATTGCGGGTGTTCGGAGACAACATGGAATTTGGAGAGGCCATTAACACAGATGAGTGGAAGAGGGCGGAGGGAGTTTGGACAAAAATGAAAGCTCAGCAATTTACCAGTCTGAGATGTGAGGTTGGAGAAATGGTGCCTCTGCGTACCTGCCTTTGGAGGAAAGTTCATCCAACTGTGGAAGCCTCATGTCATCTTGGGTTTACTTTAACTACTGTGAGGGCAGTCCTGTGGCAATGCAACCGTGCGGCCAGCTGGATGTGAAGAGCCATTCTGAAAGGCCACAGACCCTGAGCTGAAGCTGGGCTCCTGCGTGACCTGTCAAGTGAAGCTTAAAACTATCTTTGCAGGTGAATTGAAAATTTCACCTGGAATTTGAGTTAGAAGCAAGACTTATATTATACGGAGAGTTAACTCTGCAGGAATAACCAGTCCTGAGTCACCAGCGTGAGTCACCAGGCCAGTTCTTGAGTGGCCTCAGCACAGCGTTTGCCTGCTTTAGTGACAAAAACAAGTTTCTTACTGTCACTTGTTAGAGCGGCAGGACTGAGGCAGCTAGGGGAAGAAAGAGTAAATGCAATCGTCTCTTGTAATTTTGACAGGCTTGTTTTCTGACTGTCAGGATCAGTCAGGTAATGCTGTTATGCAAAGCTCTGCAAAGATGTAGTCTGGAGACAACGCTCCTGTGCTTCTGTAGTTGAGGACAGAGATTGTTGCGACCATCGGTCATGGATATCACTATCAGATCCCAACAGTCAGGCAGATTTCCCGTAGCCTGTGAGCGCTCTTGCTGTGCAGGGCTTTGGAGAAACAAAAACTCTGCAATCTTTACAAGCCCTTTTTTCTTTCCTTCCCAGAGTCCCTTTTCAGAAGAGAATTGCACTTCAAAAGAGAAAAGCAGTTGTAACATTGGAGAAGGGCTTGGAATATGAAATGAATAATCTTTCTGCTTAGAAGGACTGCCTGACAGAAAAAAAAGTAGAGGGAATTTGAACACATTTCACTGAGACCCATAGTTAAGAATGGAAATTGGATAAAGACAGTACAAATTCTTTACAAAAGACTAATACTGCATCTGGATAGCGAGACCTGTTTCGGTGCCAGGCCCTAACCTTCAGTCTGCTGTAAATTTAGACTGATTCTCAGAAATGCTAAGTACTTGTGCTTCCCATTGGTGGTTTTTCAGGGTCCTGAGTGTTTTACTTGTTGAGGGCCACCTTTGCCGATTGAAATGTAAAAGCTTGACACTAATGTGGGTGTCACCTTGTTTGAAGAGCAACGTTCCTTGGGTACACGTGGGTCCGCACTTGCCTCTTTACGGAGAACCGAACTTTGTTTACTTGCATCGTTCCAGGGTAGGTGCCAACATCAGCCAGTTAATGTAAAACCAGATTCATATACGGCAGTGGGAAAGTGGGAGGGATTTGTGGCCACCTGACATCATGGTTGGAGCAGCGTGCGTGACTGCGGGGCAGGACGTGCAGAAGCAGATGCCCTCAGCAAAGATGAAATGGTGTCTCTGTAGAGCAGCCGAGGGGTGGATGGTCAGGGCACCCAACCTGCTGGTTAGTTTGGATGTCAGAGGTGTGGCATGCGTGGTGTCTGTGTGTTTGTCAAAAGGTTCCTGAGCTCTTCAGTAGGCTGGTAGCGCACGTATGGGCAATAGGACCAATTTGATAGTCGTTTGTCTCTTGGAGAAGTTAGGGCAGTCTAGTTAAGTGATCAAAACCGGAATGTGTATCATTACTCCAACTTGCAGTACCTTTAGGTGGGGCTGGTAGCAGCAGCCATTTATTAAGAATACTTAGCATTTTCCATTGTGAAATCCATGCTAGATCCAATTCAGGCCAAACATTTCTTGGAAAACTTTGGTCAAAACGGTTATGCCAGCTCCAAGAGCAAACTCAAGAAAAACACATTGCTTCGCCCACATTAGAAGTTCTTGTGACCTTTCCTTTGAAATACCCCAGCATCCCCGTACTGAGAAAAGAATTCAGGAGGTGGGCTTCTGTCTCCGAGTTGGGGCTGGGGAAAGAGGAGGGGGTGCCCTTTCCATCAAAATCCACCTACCTCTGTCCAGTTTTAAGCCTTTGAATCATAGCTTGCATATGCTGGCTAGAGACTTACTCCTGCCTAGCAGCTAAAATTGCTAGTGAGGATATATCTTCATGGAGCAAACCTCAGTCTTCCACATTTTCTGAACGGGCACAGCACATGCAGGACCCCAAGGACCTGGAGGAGTATTGGGAGGGATGTTCCCAGCTGCTCTGGGGCATGGTGGAGGCAGCTGCTGGGCCACGGGTGCAGAGCAGGCAAGCAGAATGGAGGAGGGAGCAGCCTGTTTGGATGTGGAGAGGGCTGGAGGTGCAGGAGGAAAAGATACCATCCTCAGGTCTGATGCATACACCCAGGGGGGCTGGGGGCTTCCACATCCAACCTGAATTCCTCCTCACTTTTTTTTGCTTTTGCATGCTTCAATTTTTAAGGTTCCTCAAAGTGGGCTTTGAGGTTTTTTGTTGTTGCTGTCATCATTTGTTCACTCTGCATATTACCAGATCCCTTAAAGACCCACACTGAAACAGGAGCTCTGTTTTACTGGGTGCTGCTGAAATGCTCCCCCATGCCTCAGCGAGCTTGCGGGATAACTAGACAAAACAAGGAAGGTGGCCATGTCAGAACTGCAACTGGAATGTGGCCGTTGCTGGCTCCTACTGGAGTGATTAAATGGGAACAGGGCCACATAGCTCCTCCCTCCCTTGAAAAACAAAAACTGTGGGCACTTGTACAGAAAACAACCTCTGTCTCTGTTTGTCCTTGTCTTCCTGCAGTTTTCTTCTGTGAAATCAGAATTTATTTTTTTTTTTGCAGTATCATAATAAGTTAACGTAGGCGTGAGGTTCAAAATGGAGTAGTCTTTATTGAAAGGAGGAGTGGGCAAATGTCCTGTGTGCTTGGAAATCTCCTTAAGCAGCGTCGTAAATAAAAAGCAACTTGTAACTGCAGTAGAACAGAAGGACTGGTCACTAAAAAGAGCTTTTTTAAGGTTTTCATTAAGTGACAGCTGTGATTTATCCTGTTCTTTACCATTTTGAGAAACTTTGAATCAAGTACAGAATCACCGGACATGAAGATTTCAGAGGGAAGCCTGGAAGAACATCCGTCTTCATCACAGCATCTGTTAATTTTTAATTGCCTGAGGATAATTTTAAAACAGGCTGCAGGTTTCTGAAACATTCATGTGAGCAAGTCCTTCAGTTTGCTGGCTACTGAGAGTAGGAAAATCCTCCAGTTCACAGGACAGTCAGACCGAGGAGCTGGGTGAGAGTGAAAACGCTGTTGACACCTTCTCAGACACGGTCTTCAATGAGTAAAAACATTAAATAAATAGCATCTGAAGTTTCCCGGAGGGACGTGCTGGTGGAGTGTTTCACTTCAGAGGCTCTCCTATGAGTTCAGCTTGACTGGAAATGTTTAATATCCAAGAAGAAAAAAAAAGTTCAAAGGGTTTTTTTTCTCCTCTTGAAAATATTAAATTCAGGGAGTGTGACTCCAAGGGAAACGAAGGAAGCAAACGGAAAACTTTTTGGCGGAGGGAGCTGGGGTTTTGCATTCAGCTCCACGGCATTTTTTGGTTTGCGTGCAATGTGATAGCCCGTGAGCGCTGCGCTCGGTTCTCTCCAAAATTTAAGGGAAGACTTCAGAGCCCTTTTAACTTTGGGACATCCTCCGTGGGTAGTGCTCATCGTAGGCCGGCGTGGAAAGCAAGCAGCCAGAGAGAAGAAATAAAACCTGCGCCTGCACCCTTGTGTCCTGTCACCTCGGCCACCTGCATGGGGGCTCCAGGGTCTGTGGCCACTTCTTGCTCCCAGGACGGGGCACAGGTCCTGCCTGGATACTCCGACCAGTACTCCTGGGTAAATATTTGCCACCAGCCAATTTCCAGCATCGTAATACCCAGCCAGGTCTGCCTCTGTCGCAGGGCAGCCAGAGAAACTGGCACAACTGACTGAGCCTCGGAGAAGGAAGATGAAATGGCAGTGACCTTGGGGCAGGGGGTAATATGGGGCCAGCCTCAGCTACAGGCTGGGTGGGAGAAGGATGGTGGGCAGTGCCTCTCCCCAAAAACCTCTGAGCTGCCAAAGCCTGTGCACCTCCAATGCTGGCATGTGCCCATCCCGGGGGTCTCATCAGAGAGTGGGTCAGGTCATGGACTTCCCACCACAGCCCTCCGGAGGGCTTTCACGGCTCCCTGGTGCTCATATGGGGCTGCTTCCTGCACTTCCCACATCCTCCTGCTTGCCTTCATGTTGGGAGGGAAGGAAGTCCAGCCCCCCGCTCGAGGAACAGGAAATTCTCCTGCAGAGGAATGGCCACGCGTGCCCCAGCTCTGCACTGGGGACGGCTTGATGCCATTGCGGGGGAAAGCAGCAGCTCAGCTGTACCCCACATAACCATAACCCACCACATGCACGTCTCACATAATCCGATAGAAATTAAAGCTGCTAAAAATTGGTCTAAGCAGGGTACATTTCTCCTCTGAAGGTTTTGGCAGGAAATTTTTGTAAGCAGCAAATGGAAATGACATAAACGGAAAGGCGATCCCCTGGCAAGACAGACCCAAAGTCTTCTGCTGTCTCTGCTCAGACTGAATAGCACCTTGGTGTACTAATCTTCATGTTGAGATCAATGAGGTTGTTTAAATAAATGAAGCATTCAAGTGTAGAAGAAAATAAGGGAAGAGAGATGACATTCAGTTCAAAAGAATAAAACTCAAGCCTCCTTGAGCCCCAAGGAAAGGATAAATCCATTAAGCTGTGAAGAAATAAGGGATGGAAAGAGTCCATCAGATCCATTCTAAAATTTATTACAAAATAAAACTTGGTTAGGCGCCAGAAAGCAAAGTGAAAGAAATGGCAATGCAGCAGGAGGGTACAGCTCTCCTAGCACGGCATTTGGTACGTATTTGGTGCATCTGCAGGTCTTTCTGCTGGGAAGCTTGGCACATCGGTGTTTCCTTCCTCCAAAGTGAAGGTTTAAGTTTAGTTCTAATTTACTGCAACTAAACCTTCCAAGGTTTAGTTCCAGTTTACTTCAACGTCTTTGGAGGTGGCTGGGTTTTGTGCCAGTCCCTCAGGAAAAAAAAAGGGGTAAAAAAAGAGAAAATGTTCAGATATAGACCAAAAAGAATTAACAAGATTTTGGATATAGATATAGATATAGATTAGATATAGATATAGATATGAATGTATGTCTGTGTGCATATGTATGTGTGTGTGTGTGTATATACATATATATGTATTTCACCTTGCCCCATGGGGATGTAATTCTGACTAGATGTAGTAGGACATATACACTCAAACTAGAGTGGTAGAAGGAATACGGGGCAGAATACGTGGCTAGTTTTGGAAATGTTTTAGCCATCTCTGTGACTGTGTTCCTATGGGAACAAGCTGCCTCAAAGCAAGAGGCTTCTCGCACAAGAGTAGGTGAATCCTGGCTAAAAACTTTGAGGTTTAGCACAAAACTAAATATGCTGTAAATATCAAGTATTCTGCAATACTCTGATTAAATATGCTCATTTTGGAAACTAATTGAGTTTTTTTCTACTCTACCAATGAGGCAAGATGCAATCAGCCATGTTCAAACCATTGTTGGGACCAACTAGTAGATCCTCAGTAGCAAAATCTTGTTTGCATCCTCCTTGCAACTGTGGTGTTACTGCCCAGAGCTGCATCCTAATGATGATATCCCTTCTGAAAAGCACCGTACTGCAGGCATAATCCCATAGGCTTTAATGGGACTACTGCTGGATTAGAGTACTGTTCTTTGTGAGGGAGAATATTAGAGTCTGGCTTTACGTTAACGTGTGCCTTAAGTGCATATCTCCCCTGAAAAACAAGGTCTTGTGCTGTGTATTGTCGGAGTTTTATGTTGCCTTAATGTTGACTTGCAGTGGCAGAAGAAAACCCTGGAACTTCAAAGCTCTGTCGAATATACCTTAAAAATAAGGGATTCTCGGGAAGAAAAGCGTCAATCTGACCAGTCAGCCGGAAACCAGAATGATCGCTGCAGCTAGCTCCGTACTTCTTTGAATCAATATTTTGAGTGTTCATGCCCTGAACTGAAGCTGATCGAATGTATCTGTGCTTTATTTTTAACTCCAAGCTGTTAAGATTGCCAGCAAAGTAGCCGTTACGCCTGTTACGGGATGTGAAGGAGGCAGAACTCACCCTGCAGTTCTTTGCCAGCAGGTAATGAATGAACGTACTGGAAGTTATGGGAAGGCTGGGACTTGAAGTTCAAGATGAGCTTCTAAGTTGGGGGAAATACACAGTTAAATGGAGTTAAATGCGCTGTGCATCAAGAGTGCAGATGTAAATGAAACATCCAGTTTGGCCCCATCATGTCCCATCTGGTACTATGATTCCAGAAATACCAATTTTCTAAAGGAAATAAATGAAGCCAAGATGTCAGAGTTGTATCTTCCAGTCCTGGTCTTATGCCTCCTGTAAACACTGCTCAAATATCTTCTCTAGCTCTGTTCTTAGTGCTGGTTCATCTCTGTCTACTCTGCTGGCATAGTCCTGGCTTCCCTCACTGATGCTCTAACACCAGTACAACTCCTCTTGCAGCTTGCCTGAGGTGCAGAGGGTGGCCAGGGTGGGACATCCACATGCTAAAGGCATGGAGATCATTTGTGTGTGCCCTTTCCCCCATTGTCCTTAGGGCAGATGATAGTGAGATGCCCCTAAGAAGAAATGTTAAAGTTATGTAAGACACCTTTAGATTTAAGGCACTGGTAAAAAACCTCCAAGGAAAGGTCTTGGTGGTGATATTGTAGGATTGGCACTTGGTTTTGAGAAACCTGAGGCATGTTTCAGGAGAGATCTGCTGCCTGCACTGGTTTATGTGGTACTGGTGTTATGGGCCACCCAGCAGCTCACAAGGGGCCACAAGGTCCCATGTCCCTGTACAGTTTCACTTGAAAGATTGTTTATTTTGGGGGGTAGACAGCACGTCTGCGAGAAAAAGAAGCAAAGAGGAACAGGCTCTAGAGAAAGGTTTAAAAACTGCATAAGTTCAATTAGTGTTGAAATTCCTCTTTCTAATATCAAGAAAATTCCTGGTTTGAGTTTCCTACTGCTCTAAACAGCGATGACATGTTGCCACCTCTCCCTGTGTTTGTTCTTGAGAAGGTACAGGAATTTTAAACTGACTAACTACGCTACCTAATCGGCATTTCAGTGGACTGAATATAATGTCTGATAATATGTCGTGAAGCATACAGTGCCCTTGGAAACCACCGTTTGCAGTTTCTGTCTTTAGAACAACCCTCATAGCTCTCCGGAGAACCGCACAGTGAAAGCACGGGTGTGTTAGTCCTTCGTAGGCTCGATAAGACGTGAGTTTGTTTGAATAGCCAGTTGCTGGTCTTGAGCCTTTAGTATTTGCTTGCCAACCGGAATGAGATAGGTGAGGGATATGCAGCTTTTACTGCTCTGTACGAAGCATACCTAGACTGCCGAGGAGAGCAGGAGCACGATGGCCCACAGAGGTAAGGGGATGACAAATGCAGGCAGGGTCATTTGTCCCAGAACTTCAAACGCTCAAACTCCATTTGCAATTGTTTCCAAAGTGGGTGTTTTTAAAGGGCATCAAGCCAAGTAATTTTAGGCCAAATGTGCGGCTGTTTCAGGAAATACATCACAGAGCATTAAGAGCGACTCCCATGAAACATTTTAATTGTGCCTGAATCTGTGCGGTTTTGCCCCAGTTCAGAGCCAGAAGACAGCAGGCGGTGAGGCAGGACACACTGCCAGACAGACTGCGGACCAAAGCTCTGGACGGGGCAGATCACGTCCAGGGAGGACCTGCCTTTTCCCTCTCCCATTTGCATATTCCCTTGCAAGCGTTACGAAAAGTAAACGCAATAGCCTTGTGCGGGTGAAACCTAGAAAGAGCACCTCCCCGCCTGAAACGCGTCAGCCCTGTTACATCATTTGCAGGATCAACCTTGTTTTGTGCCAGGGCGCCCCGCTTTGAATAGGGAGTTCCCTCTCCCCACACCAGAGTGGCGTGGGTCAGCGTGGCCCCGAGGGCTAGCGTTTGTAGGGGGGAGAGGGGTGCAGGTGGAAGAGAAACGTTTTGCAAGAGAAGCAGGACTGCTTTCTCCTGTGAATGCACCAGGATGGCGCTGCGCCAGGTCCCCTCCACATGGGGTTTGCTGGTTTTCCACCCGTCGTGTGGACAAAGAGCCTTTCTCCTGGATGCGGACATGTTCCTGACCTGGGCAGCGCTCCCTGCTCATCCCTCTGCAGTCCTGCAGCATCTCCTCTGGAAGCAGAGCGGCCCTGCGTGCACAGCGAACGATTTCGGCAGGCCGTCTGAAGTCATCAAAGCCATCTTTAACACAGTGTGACCGACTTGGAGGCTTTTTTCTTTCGCATTAGCCACACGAGGAATAAAGCACATCGGATGCAGGACACGGCAATGCTTTGTCTTGCGCTGGAGCGCGGGGGCTTCGGCAGGACGGGCTGCCAGAGGAGCGTAATCTCTGCCCTTGCTCTTCCTGACCAGGGCTGATGGAGCTGTTTTTCCAGTGAATTTCCAGCTAGGCTATTAAAATAAACTTCTGCCTGAAAGCTTCTGCCCTGAAGCAGCCACCCTGCCCCTGTATTTGCATTCTTTCTATAAATCTCTGTGCTATCGAATGGGGCTTTCCTCTCCCAGGCTGTCCCCTGTGCAGCTGACATTACCCCCTGCACAATCCTAGAGAGCCCTAATACCTGACTGCAGTCACACAAACCCACTATTTCAAGGACTTAGCGGTGTCCTGCCCCTGTGACAGTTATCTGAATGCCACCCATCAGCTATACCCAGCCTGAACTGAACTGGATGCTGTGCTGTGCCATGCGCATATTTTGTCATTAAGTCACTAGGCAAGAGGGTTGGGTTTTGCCTGCTTTTAATTTGTTTGCATTTTTATCATCATTATTTGCAGCCAAATTCTAAAGTCCATGGTTAGGGACCCTACGGTCAAACTTCCTTTAACTCTTGCTTAGGGGGGCAAACTGAGTTATGACCTTATGATCCAAACGTAAGCAAACAATCTGTTGTGGTGAACTCATGGGGGGATAAAAAAAAATGTGATGATTCAAGGCAATAATATCCTCAACCTGAGATCATAATTTTCACCAAGGCAGGGGGTAACAGCTGTCTGTTGATCAGAGGATTATATCTTCCCGCTGTTACTGCCATGACCCTAAGTAAAACCTCTAATGCCAGCACAGTGACGCGGCTGGGGAACGCAGCAATGCAGGAATAAATCTCTCCCTTCTGCTTTGGGAGAGTTTCTGTGGATGAGGTTGTCTTTCTGGAGCCTTAACTAATTTATTTTTCCCATTAGGTCTGGAACTTGGAGATTCAAGTCATCTCCCTCCTGCCACAGATCCCTTCCTAAAAGCGTAGGTGAGGGGTCCCCATCCTGATGAAGATGCGATTGAAAGACATACACAAATACAGTGTCTAATTCTGAGATTTTCCTCTATTTTGGTTAAAACCCTGCTGGATTCTGAAGCTTAGGTTGTGCTAGATTTAAAAACACGTGTCCATCCAAGAGCACAACATGAATGAATATGAGCATTAAATTCTGCTGACCATTCATTTGCAAATTTTTCCACCGTGTGTGATTCCAGGACAAATATTGATTGAATAACCTCCGTGTGTGTGAAGTGTGGTCTGACACCCAGAGCGACCTTTCTCTTCCGTGTCTAATCACCAGAGATAGCTGTAAGCTTCCTTTTGTATCAAAAATCTTGTTTCATAACCCAGCTCCTCTGCTCTTTGGAACCTGAGTTTCTCCGTTTGTTTGTTCAGCCCGTTGAGGTCTGCTGGGATATTTCTCTGTTTGATTTGCTTGTTAGCTTTGTCGCTGGCTCAACTGGCCTGGGGCTGGTTTGTTCAAGGCTTGCTTTATTTTTTTTAATTTTTTAAATTTTTTTTCTGGAAGAGTTGGTGGAGAGTTTTGTTCTCTACAAGTTGTCTGGCATCGCTGCACGTGAGGTTTGCCTCGCTGCCTGCTGCTCACCCGCCCAGGCAGGCGGCATGGCACGGTGTGCGTGCACCAAGCATCTGCTGGGTCTCCAGTGGGGTTTATCCGAGGGCCTCCCTTTTTAGTTATTAAAGCACCAGCTGATGTATTTAGATACTAGTTTTTTGGGATGCAAGGTGACGTTAGCTTTTCTTACGGAGGTGCTGAGCCCTTGGGGTAGATGGGGAGGGGAGGGGCTTGGAGCTGGTGTTTATTCAGGCATGGCTCAGCCAAAGCTGGGGAATTGGAGGATGCACCACAGTGAAGGGGTCTGGATGAGACCCTCTCTCTTAGGGATGCTCTTTGTTACAGGGAAAGAAGAAAAATACCATGACTGACCTTATAATTGCTTTTCACAAAGGCAGAGTGCAGCATATAAGACTCCTATAGACCCCACAACCTCCTTGGAGACTTCCCAGAGGAAATCTTGGGGAGCGCCCGGGTGCCCATGCACACCTCTCTGTACCCAGCCACCCGCTATGTCCCGGGGACGTGTGCTAGGAGCTGCGGTGCTGGGGCCTGCGTTTATTTGTCTGTCATTCGTGCCCTCTCCGAAACTACTCCTGTTCAGGCCTCCAGCTCCCAGCAAGGACATGTGCGTTCCTGGAGCAGGCATGGCTCCCTTCTAGCCCAAGAAACAGTATGATTTCTTCTCGTGTTAACTAAAAATACTCATATTGGTTTCTCCTGAGATTATGGTTCTTACTTCTATATATAAATTTATATATAGGAAAATGCACGCACACACTATGTATATCTTTCTCTCTTAATAAATATATACACATATATATAGCCTGTCCTCCCCTTCCCTTCCCTTCCCACAGACTGAGCAGTCCCAGTGAGAGGACAGTAACTTTCCATCACAAATGCTTTTCCTGTGACTGTTTTGTGTTTTCTAAGCCTGCCATATGAAAATAGACATAATATTTTCATTTTGGTTGTCTATAAATAAATATAAATTTGACTTCCAGCATGTGTTATTAGAGCAAATCAAGTTGTTCTAGGATTACTATCTTTTTTAAAAATACTCTTATGATTTACAGGCAGATAAACCCTACTTTTTTAAAGTACTGTGATGATGAACCAAGATCTCTCTTACTCAGTGGTTAATTATGGCACTTCGGGGTTTGGCTGGTATTTGCTCCGTTAGGTATTCATACCTCAAACCAATACGCTCACATCTTTTTGCTACATTCTCTTAAAGACATGATTAAAACCAGTTCTTACTCTTCATAGATCCAAGTCTGTGTCTGAAGCCGTATGGGGATCGAGAGCTGCAGGAAGCCCTCTTCCTCCCCTGCCTGGCCTAGCCCCACCAGGCTGGTGCGCAGACTTCAGGTGCCAGCAGAGCTTCCCTGGGGACTGCATCCTCCTCCTCGGTGTAATGGCAGAAGATCGCTTTCCCTGAGCAATTTTCACAGGCAGTGTCTATGCTCGTAATGTTAGCTCAGCCGGTGGAAAGCAGCAGTGCCCTAAGCATAGCGCTGGCAGTGTAGTCTGCAGGGAGAAAAGCACCTCTCATCTCCACTGCTGAACCCCATCGTGCCTCCTGACATCATACTGGGACCTCTGGATGGGTCACAAGTCAACATGGACACTGTCAACTTCTGCCGGCCTTCTCCTGCTCCTTGGCTTCAGCTGTATGCTGGGCGTACAGCTTGTTCCTGTCCAAGCTGATCTGCTTGAGGGAGATGGGACCTAAGACAAGACCTAGGAGGGACTTAACATCACCTGCGATTTGGACCTAGCCTGCCTTGACCAAGCATTGCTAAGGCACCCCTACAGCAGGGAGGCAATCTCCACACAGCCTGAAAGGAAAATCTGGTAGTATTGCCCTCAGTGCCCAGCACAGGGGCATCGTCACTCACTCGGAGCTTTCGCAGGCTCCGAGCTGGGACCCTTCGGCAGGACGGCAGGACGCTCCCCACTCCCAGTGTCAAGGCACGTGGGACGGCACTGTCCCCCAGAGACATTTTGCTCATTACTGCCTCCACTGCAGTATCTGTTTATCTCGCGTGGGAACAAGCCTCCCTCCTCCTCCCTGTGCGGTGTGGGTAACCTGGACGTCCAGATGATGGTCCAGACATAACCTCTGGTGCAGGAAATCTCTGAACTGCTGGAAGCTGAGGTGCTGCAGGAAGAACAGTTTGCTATACTTCATTCGTGTCTTTTTCTATACTCTTTCTTTAAGTCACCACTGTGGCTTAGTGAATCTCTGCTCTTACTAGATGTGCTGCTCTTCCCATGGTTATTTTTCAGACCCAGGGACCAAGTCTTGAGGCTGCCTTTCAGTTTTAAAATTTCAGTACGTGGGGAAGGGGAGCTTTGCCAGGATCTGGCCCTCGGTGAGGAGGGCTGTCCCTGCAGCATGTGTGGATGCTTGGTGCGCTGGTGTGGAACAGATCATGCCAGACCATTTTGCATTTGGGTCACTGTATTGACCGCTCACTTTGACCGGTGTGTTTCACTGTTCATTTCCCCGGTACGTGCTTTGGAAATCTCTGCTCCAGAAATGTCTACCTGCTGAGCGAGCAGGCTGAATGTTAGGTGGAGGCTAGAGAGATCCTCGCTCCTTTTCTTAAGACGTGCACGGTCAGACTGTGTGGTGGGCTGACCCTGGCTGGAGGCCAGGTGCCCACCAAAGCTGCCCTATCACTCCCCTCCTCAGCTGCACAGGGGAGAGAAAATAAAATGAAAAACTGTCAGTCGAGATAAGGGCAGGGAGAGATCACTCACCAGTTACTGTCATGGGCAAAACATACTTGACTCAGTGAAATTAATTCATTACCAATCAGATCAGAGTAGGGTAATGAGAAATAAAAACTACATCTTAAAACCCCTTCAGACAGCCTGCCTCACCATGGTCTTCTCCACGGGCTGCAGGGGAATCTCTGCTCCGGCACCTGGAGCATCCCCTGCCCCTCCTTCTTCACTGACCTTGGTGTCTGTGGGGTTGTTCCTCTCACATGTTCTCACTCCTCTCTCCAGCTGTAATTGCTGTTGCACAGATTTTTTTCCTCCTTCTTAACTCTGTTATCCCAGAAGCGCTACCGCCATCACTGATGGACTCGGACTTGGCCAGCACCAGGTCTGTCTTGGAGCCAGCTGGCGTTGGCTCTGTCAGACATGGTGAAGCTTTCTTCTCACAGAAGCCACCCCTGTATCTCCCCTGCTGCCAAAACTTTGCCATGCAAACCCAAGACAGAGGGTTTTTGCAGCTCAAGCGTAGATGAAACCGAGCACATCTGCCTTCACCCGGCTGTTTCAGTCACTTTAGAGTTTCTTTGCTACAAGCATGGAACTGGTGAGATGTGGGATCAGTCTTCCTTCTCCTAGAGAGCTGAATTTGAAATCCCATCTCAGCCTCCTTTAGGCTGAAGGTTAAGCCACTCTTCTCATGTGCCTCTCCGACCCTACTCACCACTACAAAAGTGTGCATTTTTTGCACCACTACCAAAACATGGCTGCTCCTCCGTGCCTCCTCTCTTCTTTAAGGCCCCTTATTGTGACAACAGGAGATGCTTGTTGCCAAACGCTGTCGCATTTTCAGTGCTGTTCAACTTTGGGAGAAGGAAAGAGTGGCTTAGGGCAGGGCTGCCTGCTCTGTAAACTCTGATTTCCCCACCGATCCAATCCTTCTGGGCACTCCAACTTCACCTCATGGAGGAGGCTGCAGCGTCGACGGGGTAGCAGCAGTCCCATGCACTTTCTCCTGCATTGGACTGCTTGAAAGCTACATGGGTCCACCTGCCTCTGTACAGCACCTTCCTCCCTGCCCTCCGCTGTCTCCTGTGACTCACTGACCCCATGTTCGTGGTGGCTTTGCTGTCTCAATGAACTTACCCAAGGAGCGGGAACTGCGCGTCTGAGCACAGGGAGGGATGAGGGACCACGGGTCTTTTCCCTCCCCCCAGTCCCAGATAAGAGAGATCACGCAAGGCAGAAATGCTCTGGCATTAGAGAGGAGATTGGGGATACAGGCATAAAGCAGGGAGATGGGTGTCTTGGGAAAAAGGGGGAGGGGCCAGGCCAAGCTGTGCGAAGTGGTGCAGGATGGGATGCAAGACTTGCAAGGAAAGTCACAGGGTGGTATGAGCACCTGGCAGTATTGTTCTGGGCTGGGAACACTTCTGTACCGTACTGCTGCATTGCCCACTGTTCCCGTTAGGAGCGTTAAATTGGTACGTTCCCCCAGTTGGACAGAAGCCAATGAGAGGTGACAGCACAGAGACAAAGAGGAGGCCCAATGGTGTTGGCTGCCCAGCTCGCAAACATCACCAGGTAAACCCAAGCTTGTCCCCAAGGACCTCTGTAGAGCTGATGTGTTCGTTGCCTCCTTTTTGGTTTTCCTCTTTCTTTCTTTTTTTTTTTTTTGTTTTTTTTTTGTTTTTTTTCCATCACCTCTTTCATGGAAAGTATTAGAAATCAGGAAGGAATTTTTTTTTTCTTACCCATTTTTCAACTTCGGGCTGCAACCAAAACCTTCAGCACGGGACCGTGCCACAGCCCCAGCAGTGCGTGCATCTTGGGTGACGGGACTGCCTCCCATCCACGCGTGGCTCAGAAAAGGTGACTTTAAAAAGCTGCTTTGCAGAGGAAAGTGAGAGTGTGGACCAGCTAGCACACTTAGCCATGCTTGCAAGGTGATAGCATCTCCCCTGGGACCAAAAGGCAGAGAGGTGAACCCAGCTGACCTGCTTCTACCGTGTCTTCTGTTGTGCTGGTGGGAGGACACACGGCATCATCTGTGGAGTTTGCCGTCTCCTCCGCCCAGTCAGGCAGTGGATCAGTTGTTCCAAGCAGCGTCACAGCCAGCCCAGACAGTCATCCTGGTGCGTGCTGAGGCAACGATTCCGCTTGATACCACGTCTCAGGAATTTTAAAGGGAATTTTAAAGGGTTTGAAAGTTTTCCATCACTCTGCTTTCACAAGAAGGTTTTTTCTGTGCTTGTTTATGGTTTTGATGCTCAGAACAAATAGATACTTGTTTAGAAACGAGTCGGAATTCCCAGACTTCTAGGAAATACCCTCTGCTTTATTTTACACTGTTCAGTACCTGAAGCTAAGCACGCAAACTGTCCCCGCGAATAACCTGTGCCGCTCCCCCGTTCAGGGCACTTCTTGCTCGCGCCGAGGGCTCTCTGGCAGCACAAGCGGTGGGAGACCGACTGTGCACGAGCTGGAGGAACTGCTGCAAATGCTGCTGCTTTGGGGCTGTTATTTAGAAGGTGCTGGGCTAAATGATTTATTAGTGTGCTCAGCGCTGGCGCTGAGAGGGTTCTTCTCAGGTTGGCTTTTATCACTGACACCTCCTTCTGGGGTCTCACTTACTGGAAAATTCCTGGTAACTGGATAGTGGGAGGCACCTGCAGCCCCAGGTCACGTAGGTGATGATCTTGCGCTCAAAGCTGCGTAATCCTTCGCAACAGGAGAGAACGAAACCCAAAGGCATCCTGGAGTCATGGCCCTGCACTAATGAAATCCAGTGGGAGAAGCTGCAGCATCTGCACTAGCTGTAGCTCGAAGTTTCTCCCTCTGTAGTTTCTTTCCCTTACTCTTGCAGACCCTTGGGTGTGGGGACTCTGCATTGACATTCATGGAGCTGTATTGGTTGGATCCAGCAGCCCAGCAGGCGAGGCTGCCCCAGCTCCGTGCCCCAGGTCCCGGCTGTAGCCATGCTGAGCACGAATTCCCGATAGCACACACACGAAACCTGCACGCACGCTCGCACAGGCAGCACAAACAGCTTCACTCCTGTCTGTGGGAGGGAGTACACACACACGCAGAGGCTACGGACCCCTGCAGTACCCAGCTGTGGACACTCAGTCTGCCTGGTGTCCGGCCCTGGATGCTCGCATCTCCTTTTGCACACACGCGTGCACGCACACACACACGTAGATGGGTCTCGCAGTGGACCCCAGATCTCACAGTGCCCCCCGCCATTGGGCTGGACCCCCAGTAGCTAACTCCTCCTGCTGGCTCGCGGGCAGGGACGCACAGGCGTCTGGCCTGGGCTGATCTCCGCTTGGGCACCTGGCTCCCAGGCCACCTGTCCCACTTGCCCACCAGCAAGGGTAGGCACGCCCCTACCCAGGGAAATAGTTAGAAACGGAGCTTAATGAGCCAGTCTGTGAGGTGCTTGGGAGAGCCTCTCCCATTGCCTCACCCTGATGGATGTCACCCCCAGCCCATGGGGTGAGGCTCCCCTGGGACAGCCCCACAAGGGGCAGGGGGGACTCGTGTCCCCAGCGAGGTTATTAGGGTCTCCCCACCTGCTGCCACTCCTCCACGCTCCTCTGTGGGGTGTCACATAGCAACACTAAGTCTGACATACGGAAAGCTTTCTGTCCTCCCAGGTTATTTTGAAAGCTTTGCTTAAATAAAAGCAGAAATTTATACAATGATTTGATTGTAGGGGCTGGCGCTTTAGTGACGCAACAATTGTGGGCTTGGCAGTGAGATCATCACCCTCCAAAGCATTGCAGCATGAAAATGGGAAGGTGGAATGGTCCGAAAACACAATCAAAACACCTAAATGCGCACACGTAAGTAGCAAAAGAGAAAGAGCTCGGAAGGGCTCTCAGTAGGCCAGGAGAATCCTGGAATTTTGCGTGTTGAAAATTCATGAAACCTCCTTGATATAAAGTTACGTGCAGGCCACTTCTGAGCAATAAATGAGTCTCTACTATTCCAAAGTCTTAAAAAATTGAATAGGCTATTGAGCGGGCACTTTGGAAATCCTCCCTGGAAAATTCTCCCCTTCGGTGTCAGCCATGGCCAAGGAACGTTAGGTCTTTCATGTTGTCGCTTTTTTTTACCTTTCAAAGGAATGAGAGATGTGCAGCGCAGCAGATATTCTGCTTGACGTCTGTGAGGACAGCAGCCACGGACATAATCACATTATTTTATTTTTTTGTGCTCTGTTCCTGACATTTTTCTACTTGCATGATTTATTCTCGGTTAGTATATAGCATAAATATATGAAAATGATACCATTCCCTCCGCCCGATTGGTAAAAAATACAGAAAAAGAGGCAACTGAGGTTTAAAACAGTAAGCCAATTTGAAATATTTGATTCAACAGCCACCAGTTGTATGACGGCTCACGGAAAGCCACCAGAGTAGTTTCATCCCGATTGGTGAGTGGCTGTGGAGTAGGCCAAGATCTGACAAAAGGGTCTTGGCCATCCTTACATTAACACACTTCTCAAACTCTGGGGAACAGAATATTGTCACACCAAACTCCCTCCCTCCACACGGGTTACCCTCTGCCAGTGCCCCAACCTACAGCCAAGCTTTTTGCAGTGGGGTGGGTATTACAGCGTCTCGCTTTCTAACTGCTGAACTCCGTTGCGTTTCAGAGCACCTTCAGTCTCTTGCCCTTTGAAAGGAGATCCCCTTTGGAAAACATTTCGAGGTAGCCTGAACCGAAAGCCTGAATCCAGAATTGTGAGAGAGATGAGAAATTGCTGAGGAAAACATTTGAGCATGAGGAGTGCAGATGATGGCCCATGGCAGGCAAGCATCAGTTTTGCTCCTGATAAGGTACGTACACACACATAGGACTTGGAAGAGTTGAGCAGGTTAAAGCAAGGTGCTACCCCTGGGTAGCGAGTTATAGAGAGGCAGAAAGAAGAAGTGTTTGTTTTGGGGAGAAGCCTGTGAGTCTCGTGACTGTACATGGAAGGCAGTTACCTGTAGGAGAATGAGTCGGTGCTTACTACAGCTTGCGAGTGTCTGCTGCTTGTAAAAAGAGCTACCATGGGTGACGGGGACATGGGTGAGAGCCCCTGGAGTAGGTCATGTCAAGTCTACATACCCATTTGGAATAATCATTTGTAATCTCTTGGTAGTAAATGCCTTAAGTCTTAGTGTTCATGTTCTCACGTCCTTCCTAGTTCAGTCCTCGGATAAACAGATTCCGCAGAAGTGGGTTTTTTCCGAGAAAGCTCACGAGATCCATTTTTATATAAACTGAATTGGAAACAGTTCTCATCACAAAGGGAAATGTATTTTTTAAAAATTTTTAGTTCACATTTGCTTTGAGGAACACACATGCCTTTATAAATGAACCCCTTTCTGTGAGGAGATTGTATGCGCAGTAACTTCAAACAGCTGGCACGGCCCGAGGACCACCGGTCTCCACAGCACACACCCGTCTGTCTTCAAAAGCACCGAGCACATTTAATGCCTTATGAAATGGTAGTTCCCCCAACGCTATGTTAGAACTGTTTGGTCAGCTAACATCTTGACGAAATTTTCACGAAAGCCTCCTTTGCTCATTCTGGGCGTGGAGAAGAGCCTTAGCAGATGATGGGTGCAGTTGTGGAGTGGCTCACCGATAAGCACCACTCACCCAAGGCTCCCCCGGCTCCATGCTCGCCATTAGCTGAGGCAGAAGATGGAGCAGATGAGACGTATACGCAATTCCTTTCTCGGAAATGCAAAATACCGTTCAACAGTCAGGAAGAAAATATTCTGTGTCAATACTCGGAGGCTGAGGAATAAAAAGGGCTTTTTGACACACGCTTCTCCCCACCCCACCCCCAACAGTTAATTCTTTCAACACAGGCTTGAGAAGAAGAGTCATATTTCCCATGATTTCATGTGCTTATCTATGACAGACCGAGAGAGAAATAGAGGGAAGTATGGCTAAAACCCCACTCTTCATACCTTTTCAGTTTCCTTTTTTTCTTGCTTAAGTGTCAAATTATTAGTAGCAAACTTCAAAAGTCCCATTGGTTTGCCTGAATGATTTGCCAAGCATTTAACAGTTTATTAGCAATTAACCGAGCGTATCTGGCAGGCTAGCAAACTGAAAGGAACAAAGTTGATACCCAGCAAGCAGAACACTTGAGAAATGCACGGAAAGAGCACAGTGATTTCAGAGAGACTTGCCATGATGAGTTTGAGTCTCTCGCCTGCTTCTATTAATTTGACAGTAATGATATAAACGGAATCGCATTAGGACAGAGTGAAACACTTCAGGAAGCCTAATATTTCAAAACCAATTCTTTTTGATGTAATTTTGTAGAAAATTTTGGCTTTTTGTTCCAAAGTGGAGCACTGCTACAGTTTGAGATACTGGATATTTCTCTGGAATAGAAATGGGAAATCAGTTTTTCTGATTTGCAACTATTAGTGTCTTTGTTCTAATTATATTCATCCTTACACTCGTGTATAGAGTACCTGTGGTTTTTTTGCAAACTGGCTTAAGTAAAAGAAAATTTGTATTAAAATAATCGCCTCTTCTAGGACATCTGTTCAACATTAAAAGAATATCGACTCATTATCTGATACACATTATCCAAGATAATGTTAGCTTTTTTTTTTCATTTTATGCTTCTTTTCAATTGCAGCTTAAATTCCCAAGCTCTCTGAAATGATGAGTCATTAGGAATGTCATTTCAAAGATTGTATTTAATCTCTTTATCTTTTCCCACAACTGATTTACCCAAGGGCATGAGTAAAGCACATGTAACAGATTCCCAAAGGCCCCCAAATCCTTATTTCTTTCTTATCTAGCCTTATTTTATTTTCACTTCATTTAAAACTGTTCTGAAAAGACTCATCAGGTTGGTAATTTTGACTGTGAGGGAACTGGGTGGCTTTTATCACCACATGGATTTGAGCTGATGACTGGATCTGAATTTCGTCTCCTCTGCTTCTTGTTTCACATGTGTCCGGCCCACAGCACAGTCTCCTATTTCTACTGTCTTTGGAGTACAGGCATCCAAAGGTCTTGTCTTTTCTGTCACTATGGGGTTTTTTTTAAAGCCTTCTCCACGTGAAACTGTTGGCTAAGTATTAACACCATCAGGTAAAGTAGTAAGTGAAAATTAATTCATTCAAAACAGTTGAACATTAAAGTTGGTGAATATCAAACATTTAAGAAAAATCAAAGACCTAACTGATCTCTAACCTGAAGTTTAAAGTCCTAGATAAGAACCTCAAAGATGTTGTACACAAATAACTCAGAAATAAGAAGGGGGGAAAAATGAACATCTTCTGTATTTCCAAGTTGTGGTTAAAATTATATTTATTCTCATACAGTAGTTGAAATGTATTAACAGGTGTCGTCACCACATGGAAGTGGTATCTTCAGAGAGGAAATGGGTGGAATGGAAGTAGACACGGGACTCTTCCTACCATTATTTCTGGGGATATTTTAATCACTTTTCTTGTCTGAATGTGTATCACCAGACTGTATTTAAATCTTTGCTCATGCACTGGCTAGTTCCTTGCATAGCCACTTACTGGTATAGAAAGCACGTACCAAATGCTACTGTTCTGATCTGGCAACAGATTCTAGTTTGAGGATGCCTTCCCAATAAATACGTGCTTTTCGTTTAAATCAGCTTTCCTGTCTGTAATGAAAAACTTTTCTCCTGTGTTGACCTTGAGCTCCAGCTAATTTTCCTAACAAGATGCTGAAAAGGAGCCTTGGCTGTAAATGAGACTCTGGTTAGCCTTGTTCATGGCTGCAGCTGGAATGCAGACAAAAACCACCCAAGGGCATATGGTCTTCAAATATCCTTCTCAAAGTTCCTGCCGGGCAGGGTTATCTCCCACCATTGCCAAGTGCGGGAGACAGACGTTGCTGTCCTTATCTGGGGGCTCCCAGTGCCTCTCTTCACGATGAACGTGATGCAGTAACTCCTCCCAGCCTCCTGGGAGTCCATGGGGCTCTGCTGTGATGACGCTGGCACCTCAAGCACTGTGCCCAGGATGCCAAATGTCTAGCCACGTGTGTATCCTAAAGGCATCCTAAAGAGGAGAAGCAGATGAAAAAAGAGACAGAAGACTCAACTGTAACCCAGGAAAAATATTAATACGGCCATCAAGGGGAGAAGAGATTTATCTGTATTTACAGCACTCATAATCTCAAACCTGATGGTCAAAACGCATTGTGTATTTTTACAGCACATCCTTGTTCTAAGATACAGCAGCGGAACCTGTGTTCACCCATCGCTTTGTACCCTGTAAAACAATTCATGTAAGGCAACGCTGCTTATATCACCCACAGCACATCACTCTTCCGTGTGCTGACACACAGGAACGCGGCTTGTCCTCCAAGACTGCACCCAAAGCACAGAATAAAGCAGCCAGAACAATTCTGAGGAAAACGCTTTACATTTCAGTTTTTTATCCAATAAAACTGTTCTACATGGGTACGAAGCAAGCTTGATCTGTCTTCCATTGAGTCAGACTTTGGGCTTGTATCTGCACTGTCTCGCTCCCCTCCTTGGTAGTTAGTGGTTCATACGCGTACACAGAGAACGATCCTGGAAATTTTATGCTCACTCTGTGAGCCAAGAAGGAATCTGTTCAGACCAGGCAGTCCTTTCTGCACGAACTCACGCAAGAGAAGGTATCATTAGTTTGTTCTTCCAAATTTTCCACAACTAAATAATTTAAATACAGCCAAGCCCTTTCTTTGAGGATAGGGGTCAACAAGGTCAGGCTGATTTTGTGTCTAAAATTTGATTATGTCTAAAAAGAAGAGTCTACTGCTACCCCGTCATGTATCAACAACTAGCACCTCACCGCTCTCTTCCTCTCCCTCCTCTTCTTCCTCTGCTCTTCCCCTGCCCATAATTTTGTTCGCTTGTATTGTGTTTTTTTGACAGGAGTTTCCACTAATCAGCAGAGGGACATTGTCTGCCTCCTGCTTCGTTAGGCACAAGCCATTCATCCCTTTGGCGTGAGAAAGGCAAAGTTCAAAAGCACAACTAATTAAGAGCAACTAATGACCAATTTGGCCTTGCAGGCAGCGCAGGAAACGCAGCTTGCCTGTGGACATTTTAACAGCAATCTGTCTGACTTCGGTGCTCCAAGAGGCGGTTTGTGATCAAAGGCTTGCTTTTGCGGCTGAGACCTGTTTGCAGGTTGACGGTAGCGCCCTGGCTGTGCCTCAGCTTGCCGCCTGCGTGTTTCTGGGAATGACACTAGGCCGTCAGTTTGAAGGCTGTATCATGGTTGGGCCCAGGCCAGCGTCTTAACGTCACAAGCCTGAATATATGTGAAGAATCAGTGGGAATGCAGGGGTGACACTCTGCGCCCCAGTACTGCAGGAGCGGCTCTGCTGGAAGCCCTGAGCATTACCTGGGACGTGAGTTGGAAGCAGCTGACTGCCAGAAACCGCTTCAACCCATCCCGACGGGGGTCATTTTGATGATGTGTAATGGCTGGGTTTGGAGATATTACTGCATCTTTGGGGGCCGTTACTGTGGCAGATTCTTACAAACAGAAGTGGGATGAGGCTGCCATGCAGACATGAAGTTGTCAAATTCTCCCGGTCACGGCTAATGTGGTAGCATTGTATATGTACATATTCATTAAAAGAAGATGCACAAATCCTAGCATTAATTACCCAAAGTTTTCCCTTATTTCATAAAATCGGAAGAGACAGGGTGTAGCTACATCTGAGTCCCAAGACGCTATCACAGACAAGGAGAGGGAACTGGAAGGTAGCTGCAGCTGTCCTGGCAGGAGTGCCAGAGGGCGGAGGTATGGCGCAACAGGCACTGCTATCCAAAGATTCCTGTTTGGATGCTGACACCCGAATACGCTTCAGGAAATTCCTCCTTCCCCCCCCCCCCCAAGTTGTTAGTGGTTTCATGTAAGTAAGTACATGAATATTTTGCTCATAAACATTGGTTTCAGTCAGTCGTCCCGATCTCCTCCAAAGCCACTAACCCACTTCAGCTCACGGCTTTTATCTGAAATTCCCCTCCTTCTTCACTCCTTGCAGATGTGGAGAAAAACAGCTCATCAAAGAACACCCTCCACTCCCCTGACAGTGCAGCTGACCGCAATCGCAGTGTGCTGCCATGCCATGAAGAGCACAAAGGTGGGCAATGCTAATTCTGAACCTAACAGTCTTTGAGGTGATTTTTTTAGCAGAGTTGCCTTGCTGGGTTTGACTGGCTCCCTTTTCCCTTCCATTTCCTCTGGGGAAAAAAGCCTCCCAACGTTACTGCAAGAGTTTGTTAAAAACATAGGTAAGCCATAATTACGAACTGCAATTAGAAATCATAACTGAATTTCTAAAATTTATCAATTTCAGTCATTTTTGGGTCACAAAAGATCCTCAGAATTCTGGTATTTCTTTAGGACTTTCTCTTATTCACAGTCTCAGCTGCTCTCTTTGTCTTCTTGTTTCTAGATTATTTTTTTTTATTTGATCTCTTACACGTCAAGATGAAGTTTGGTTCTCAATAGTGAATTTTATCTGGCATTAGAACAGCTGGCCAGGATATCTAAATTTTTAAAGACAACTGAGATCTTAAAAAATTGGCTAAAGAGGAAAAAAGGGTAGTTCTTATATTGTTTTACATGTAAAAGCAGTTCCCTACTGTCCTCTAGTGGAGCAGTACCATCTTCATGGACACCAACCACTTTTCAAAAACACTGTGTATTGCTAAAATGTTCAGTTGTACCTTGTTCACCCTTACGTATCAAAACCCTCTGCAAATCGTCTCTTGTACTTTTCAGTTGAAATACTAACAGACTCCGAAGTAAGCAAGTTCGTATCGAACGGCAAAGCCTAAATGATGGCCCATTTCACCAAGCTTTACAACTTAGATCTGCGGAGACAGGATACATATCATCCATGTAGTGACACAACTGTTAAGCTGTTCCTAAGCTGGCAGATGCAGACCAAAAGCTGGGGTACCTCACATTCGGAAAGGGAAATGGTATCGCAGATCATAAGACTTTCTAGTAAATATACTGTGGAATTTTGGCAGTATGGAACATGATCATGAAGTATGGGCAGACTGAGGGACATCTACAGAAACAGAGACACAACCCCATGGATGCTGCTCTCCCCGCTTCCTGTAAGCTAGACTTCAAACACTCCTCAGGCAGTGGTAATATCTTTAACACATCCTTGATGATTTCTTTCCACCTTACATTTTTTTTAAGCAGCCCAAACTTTGTGTGTCCACAACATCCTGCAGCAGTTCCATAGCATAATCCGAGGTTCAACTGGGTTACGTATGAAGATCGTCCCCCTTTCTGCTCGTAACTAAACCCACTGCCTGATGCCCCTCAGCAAGCCACCTCCCACTTACCATTCCCACACTTCAGGAATTCACTGGCATCTATCGCACACCTTCTTCTGTCTCCCGTGGAGACTGAGCCTTACCTTCTGCTTTGCAAATCCCTCCTCCCCTTCTATATTCTAGTTCTACTGTCACAGTAACTTAGCAGAAAGCTGGTTTTGCCCTCCACCCTTTCTCCACGCTTATAAATAGGCTGAATGGCGCAGGTCCTCACAGAACCCCACGGCAATGTCCTCCTGCTGTGATTTGATATACCTTTCACCAAGTATCTCCTATGACTAAATCTATGTTTACCCCATGACAGGTTGGTTCTACTACGAGCTGTCAGGTGAACCATGCTTTCACACCTTCAGAGACTCTAAACAAACCAGCAGAACGACGTGCCTTGAAAAAGCGTCGATTCTTCACGTTGTATTTATCCGTAGGTCTGCCAATCTCGTGCGACACACTCCTACCAGTTACCCCACTGTTTCCAATACTCCATAAAACAAATCAGGCTGCAGCTCCACTGACCTCCTTGAAGTCTTTTTTTATTTTTCTTTTTAAATCTGACGGCAAAATCACCACTTTGTACTCCTTGACCATCAAAGCTGCTCTAAGTGACGAGTTCCGTGCTACAGCGAGGGAGTCAGCAGTTTCGCTTTGAATCCGCGGGAGCAGCCTCCCTTGCTGACACCCGTTTCATTGACCCTTCCTGGCACTTCAGTTTACAACAGCTCCTCCCACCCTCCCTGCAAAGAAAAAGGTTCTTTAGCACTGCCAAAATGAACATCAGTGCAAGAACTGCAGCTTTTGCCACCTTACCTTTAAATGTTCCTATCATCATTTGACTACCAACTTACTGTAAAGCCTACTCTGATAGTTCTTAAAAGTTGGATTTACAATTAATTCTTTAAGAAACTTTTTCCTATAGAAAATTTTACACTTAATGAGTTACAGTGTGCCTCCACTTTCTTTTTTGTGGACACAAGTTCTACTTTGTAAATGTTCTCCCTAGTTAAAAGCAGCCTCCTACAGTACTTTCATTGCCAAAACCTTTTTTTTTGATGGATCTTTATTCAGAACACGTAATGCGTATCTTAAAACAATTTTCAAGATACCTGCAAGAATTCCACCTTTCTGGCAGCACCTGTTCAAAGTTTTCTAATTTTCAGGAAACTATACTTACCTTGGCAGGGATTCTTTTGACTACCCGCCCCAAGAAATTAACTTTTACAGTGTGCAAACAGTTATTGTCAGCATGTACTATAAAGATTTTCATTGTTATTTGGGTTTATACCTTTGCTGTTCCATAGGATACATCCCTGTGGAATGCTAAAGCAAACCGTTCAGCTAAGCGGGTAGGATGGGGCAGTGCCTAGGGATACACCTTCTTCCTTTTCTGCAACACCTGTGATTTCAACTTAAGAGGATTTTGTGTTACTAAATATTACAGTTAAAATAATCTGATTTTTTTAGTTTTCTTTTTCGGCCTATGCCATAACCTCTCCACCAGCAGCGCCTACTGCCACTCCTATATAGCTACACCTGGAGCTAACTGGTGCTATCCACCAAATTTTTAGACACAGACACATCCATTTTATACATGCACACACACATATATAGAACACAAGAATAGAAAGTACAGATACTTTTTAATATATCTGTACTTTCTATTCTTCTATTTTGGTTTAAGGCATTTAAATATTTGCTTACTTTATGATCTCTTTTTAAAGACATTTCTTGTTGGTTGAGCCTAACTCTAATTTACCTGCCTGAACGTTCTATTCCATTCTAGGATGCAAATATTTTATTCTTAAGAATCTTCCTGTGATCTTTGGCCTGCCTACCTACGTAAAAGCATTACCCTGCCTCTGTGACACTGTGTGTGTTTACTCTCCAAACACAAGTATGGAACTCTATCATCCCCTGCTACAAAAAAATTAAAAATACCTGTGGAAAATCCTTCATAATCTAGTGGACAGCCATGGTCATCACCTAGGAAAACTCCGTGCATAACTGTCACCCAAATTTAGAAATAACAATGCTTCTCTCCCTATCAATAAATGAGACAGATATACAAACTGCTCCAAAGTAAGAAAAAAAAAATTTGGATATTCCAGTTCAAATGCTGAGGAAAATGGGGTGCTATACATTCAACACAAAAATTTGAGAGACACTTAGATGACATGGTTTTTATAGCTCCAAACTATGAACAGTCGATACCTTTCATATTTAATACAGCTTTATTACAAGTAGATAGAACCATTATTGCCAAACGAGAAAGGCTATATTTAAAAAATCCAGTGCAAAATAGAAGGACCCTACAAAAACTGTATTTCTGTTCCTGCTGACAAGCATTTAGACCTTACAAGAAAAACCGATTTCAGTGACTTCAAAGCAGTTTCTCCCTGACACAAAGTTTAAAATGGATTTGCTGGAATTTTAGCTGCTGACTTCAAAGAAAAAAATGGGAGATTCATTGTCTGACAGGTGCAAAAATTAATACAAAATGTATTAACACAATATGAAACAAACATACATTAAATAGTTTTGTTTCGTGGTACATCAGATTTTCAAATGAATTTTATAAAATTTACACATTTAATGAAATGATTTATGTATCATTGTAGAAAACAGTCCTTTATTTCAAGTTTATATTAACTATAAATATCTAAGGACAGGAAAGATCCTCTTCAAGATGGCGTGCCTTACTTCCCCATCCTTTATGTCTTCTGCTCTTTGCCTTTTGGAGAAAACATTACAGCATAAGGCTGCCGTCTTTTTGGACGTTGACAGGGAGCAAGATCCTCTTTAATATACCCTTAAAAAAATAAAAACAAATCTGAGGTAAGAAACACAACATAAAAACATGCAGAATTTTAGTTTCATTTTATGTTTGCCCTCAAAAAGTAACTTCCGAATTTTTTTTCCCTTTCACGGGAACTGGTTCTCACTTGACAGAGTTAAGAGATCCCCAAGTGCAATATCGTTAATGAAAACACTCAGCTGCTTTCTAGTGGATGACTGCACAGTAATACAATACAGACAGATAATACTGAAGAAGAAAATGGAAACTGAGTTGTTCATCTATTCAAAACAAAATTTCATTTTTCATTGTCTTTTCTACAGAAGGTTTTACATAAGAGTAACAAAGTATGTAAGTACTGCAAACTCAGTTGACTAAAAAAACCCCCAACTTTATGAAATGTATTTCCTAGTCATACACAGGGAACTTTGGCACATGTGCTTTGTGGGTCTGTACAGTACATCCCTCTGTTTTGAGGGCATTGTTATTTATTAAAGATTTGTCCATCTGGAAAAAGCTAAACATGAACCTATGGATCAAACACACCTTGAAAGCTCTCTGATAAGAAGAGTGTACAGAAAGTTTCTGTAACTTGCTCAACTTAGCTAACACTGATAGTAAGCAGACATTTTATGCAAACCAGTAACAGCACCTGGCTTTTGTCAAACCCTTACTGCTTATCGGCACTAACATCTGCTGAAGTGAGAGTAGTAGATTCCTACTTCATAGTTGGAAAATGCTGTCTATGCAGCTTGGTTATTTAAAAAAAACCAAAAACCACCCAACATAAACAACAATTGGTTAAAGATATCAACAAGAAGTAGAAAATACATTCTTTGTATTTGGATCCACTACTTCGGAGTGACAGCTGCAATTGTTCATCATGGGAGCGCTCTCTGGTGTTTTGGTGTTCTTGTACTCTTGTATTACGTGACTTTTTACCAAGAGGTCTGATCTAAAGTCTGCCTCTGATATGCTGTTGAGGACCATTAACAACTGAACAGCTCTTACTCTGGTAGAACAAGGAGAGTGCCAAGAAGCTAATTTTAACAAGGCTGCTCAGAGAGGTTGTGGAGTCTCCTGCTCTGGAGATATTCCAAACCCACCTGGATGCAATCCTGGGAAACCTGCTCTGGGTGATCCTGCTCTAGCAGGGGGGCTGGACTAGACAATCTCCAGAGGTCTCCTCCAACCCCTACCACTCTGTGATTCTGTGTGACTCACTAAGTCTTGATCAAGCAGTATGATTTACACTATGAACATTATTTAAGTCGCTAAAAATCAAGGCTCCCTGTTCTGAAAGATTACGGATGGTATTGCAACACTATCACACAAGAACACATACACATCTTTGGTTACATTTCCCTACGCCTGACCTGAAACTGGTAGGAGAATAGATAAAAATAAGATCAATGCTTCATTGCTAGTAACATATGCACAAATAAAGATACAAGTTAACTCAAAGAGAGTTCCTATAGGGCTCCTTAGCTCAGAGTTTCAGCACTTCTGCAGAAATGTACATATAGCACACTACAAACTCACCATGTTTGTACTAATGATGTTAAAACTAATTTTTATAGCAAGCTCTAGGATTTAGAAGAATTATTTAGGAAAGAACAATCTTCTGTGTGAAGAGGAGGTAAAAGACCCAATCCAACCCCCCTCCTCCCCCCCAAACCCACCAGTTTTTGAGCATCACTAACAAGCAGGGTATGTGTATTCAAAACTATTTAATCACACCCCACCTTCAACATTTCCATTACCAAGTGGAATTACGGAGCTCTAAAGATACAGACATGGGACATTAACAGTGCTGCCTGTCTCTCCTCAGTAAGTACAATCTCACAGCCTTTCCTTTTGAAAATGTTGACCCAATTCTTGCTGTAGTTCAAAGACACGTAGGGTTTCAGTTAAGTTCTATGAAAATCCCAATTATTCCTGCCTTCTCTATCTAGGCTCTAAAGAAAGTTTCCTTATATACCCTTCTTCATAGCAGTACAAGAGCTGCTAAAAAAAGACAATATTTATTCAAAATAATGGCTGCTAAGTAAACAGACCTCAACAAGACTGGGGTGAGAAAGGCTGCTTTATGAACTAGAGATAATTTCAGGGAACCTTTTCAGGGGGAAAAAAAAAAAATCAGCTTTAAAAAGTGCTTTGTAAGCTGTTTTTGCACAAACCTCTTTCCACACAAGTTTGGGTAGAAGGAAATCCAACCTCCCAGAAATTTTCAGGAGTATTTGGAGGAATGTAGCGAAATCTGTGTCTTGAACAGGAAGCTAGTTTCTTTTCTCTCTCTTCTTCTGGAATGTCTGCATAATACTGAATGTTAGGGGAAAAATAAGAAATCCAAGTTAACAAATTCTGTATAGACAGAGCAAGTGACAATGACATTGTCAATCACTGTTTATTAACAGAGTTATCTAAAAATAATGGTGAGGATAGCCAAGTGTAGAGATTTGTTATCCAAAGGACAAACACCTGGCCATTATCCTAAAAGCTTACTGAATTTACAGATTAAGTATAACCTTATGGTGGCAAGGTTGTTAGCTTTGTATCTTTTAACATACCATAGGTACAAGGTTTAGGTATGTGTACAATTATGTCAACAGTTTTACTGACTGATTTTACGAAACTGAGGAGCACAGGTGTTGAAATAGATGGGAATTTTCTAATAAATTAAGTTTTGGCTTGCATTTACAAATAAAATAGAAAAGTAAAAAACACACTAAAAAACCCATGCTGCAGAATTATTTCCAGTGTCTAAATTTACAGTAGTAACAGCAAACTTAAGTCAAAATGCTTTCTACTTTATTACCCTCAAATTAGGAGTAAAAAAGAGCTAATTTAACTAGCTGACTGACACTGGGACTCCAGAAAGCATCTGCCAGCTGGAGATTCTCTAGAGTATATAGTAAACTGGCTAGCTACTCTGTCAGCCCTGTCAGCTGTACTGGGGGCTGCAATAAGACAAGCATATACTCTCTCCAAACTTTTTTGCTGGGTGTTCCCATGAGTAGCATCATTTTTCTGGTTTATTTTGTGATTTTAGTCAGCATCTCCTAAAAATAGCAATCTGGCACTTGGATATCACAGTACTAAAATATTTTCAAAGCGAATGCACTTTTTGATTCAAGTGGCAAGCCAACAGCCACCATTTGGATTGCACAAGGAATCTGACCCTCCTAAAAGCGGTAAAACAATACTGCTGAAATGGAAGTGTTACAATTCAAAAAGGTAAACTAAAGTTTAAAACCTCACTCAACCACCTAGCAAGTGATTTAGACTGGGGAAAGCAGGAAAGGAACAGAATCCTTGTCAATAGAGACTACTTCCTGCCTCCATCTACCGGTAGGATTTCAGAAAACCTGCTTACTTGGAATCAAAGTACACTAATAAGTTTATTTTTCCCTACTAGATGGCAGACAAAGTATAAAATATGTATAAAAATCCTCTTCCAAAAAAATAATGAGAGAGAAATACTGATGATAGTATAGGAAAGACTAATCACAGCTCTGAAAATGTCAGTGACAAAATTGCATGAACTAGAAAAAGTAGAATTGTTTCATTTTGTGAATCTGTAGTCTGTGGGAACTACAACTCTGTCTGAAAATGAGGTTCATTTTCTTTCCCCCCAAAATCAATTCAGATATCATGCCATTCTACAAAATGTGACACCAGAACATATTCCGCTCTCAATGCCCTTATTACTACAGGAATCTGATTTAGTAAGATGTGGGTTTCCTGGTCAACAACAGAGATTCAGCTTGTTAGCAGGTTGTTCCCAAAATTTTGGATTACTGGTCTGTCTACTACAAAGTCCTGGTATGCAGGACAGGATAAGCTGCCAGTTCCAGAGACAGTATTGGTTAGCAGCCCCTAGTAAAAGGTTCTTCAAGATATATTGTGTATAAGCCTCGGGTACTCCCACACTCTCGACAGCAGAATCCCTTTCGGTCACTGAATTTGGAGACATTTAGTTTGAAAATGTTTGCCACTGTCTTACACAATGTTCCCTTAAACAGGAACTGGCCTTTGCCACGACCAGGACTTGAGTGGCTATCAGTAGCTTGGGGACTGAGTCGATAGAGTAGGGTCACTCGTGCAGTTGGACTTCAGAGACCCAGCTGGAAAAAATGTCTGTGTCACTCAGGTAAAGATCTAGACTAATGAAAGAAGAGGACCAAGTAGTTATCTAGTACACATCAATTTTCACTGATAACAGTTAAGAAATGACAAGGTGTTAAGTCAACAAAGTTAATTGTAAGAATTCTACAGTATCTGTGTAAACCAAACAGATTAATAGCTCGGTTTTATTTAGGGATAATTAGCAATACACCTTATGTTTGTCCTTTAAACAGCCTGGAATTTTAAAAATCAGCCTACCAAAAGTTTGCAGAGTGCAGCATTTTATTTTTTTAATTAAAATATTTACGATTGGTGAGAAATATTTATGGATCAAACAATGAAAAATACAGTAGTTTTGTAGGAACAGAAAATAAAGACCAATGAATAGTCAAGTGAAGTACGTATTCAAAAGAAGTTAGGAAGTAGCTTTTTTTCTTTTTGCTTGTTTAGAAATCTATTATGGTTTATAAAGAATGAGAAGGTGACACGGTATGTCTGCTAAACAGCAAAAAGAACTCTCAGCTGTTTTCTAGCTTGACCTCACTACATTTTAAATCCACACAAAACATTTGAGCTAGGCCTTCCATGTGTGAAAAGATAGGCAAAATCTCATCCTGCAGTATCTTCACGGTAAAAGAATTGTTCACAGAACTCTACAATTTGCAGTCTGAAAAAGAGAACAAACCCTTAAAACATTTCTCTCACTGGTTCAGCACAAAGTTGGGAAACTACAGAGTAGTTTCTGTAATCTAAATACATATAAAACCATCTGACTGATCATCCTACTTACCTAAAGCACAGCTAGACTTCACAACTACACTAACAAACGTTCCTTTTACCAGCTACCAGTAATTCCTGCATACAATCTTTCTTTGATTGCATCCCAAAGTCATAACAAACCAAAAAAAGAGCTCTTATCACATGTTCTATGCTGTAAAGTGAATGAGATGCTTTCACACAGTTGTAAGATAAGGACTTATAAAGGACTTCAGTATAAGTTTGCTATGGCATGTGCAGAAGTTAAATCTCTCATATCCTCTCAAAGTGATAGATAACTCTCCCTACTCTCATCCTGCGTGCAGCATGTGACTAGAAACAATTTACTGAATTCTACCCCCTCCTTAAGGATTTCCTGAGACGTTGGAGACTTTTCAAACCTGGATGACTAACCAGTAAGCCAAGACTTTTTTTAAGCATTATTGCTGCTTTGTCTACTACTCCCTTCTTCCATAGGTGTTTCATTCAAAGCTAGTTTTATTATGGTGCAATGACACAGCCAAGTATCCCACACATTCCACGACACTCACCTTGAATGGGTAGACTTTAAAAAACTAAACCAAACCAAACTTTTCTGAAGTTTAATGTAGAAACCTAACATTGTAAAATTGGAGCTGTAAATGTTTCCAAACACCATAGTTACCACTCAAACTTGCCAGAAAGTTAACAAGAACCGGATTTGCTGAGAGAAGATCTGTCGCTTACAGAGACAGGAAATTTAAAACACTTAACAGATGTCTCTTGGGCCAAGAAATAGATGGAAAATTTGGGCGGTTTCAGTTTTGTTTTCATGGTTTTTTTCCCCCAACATCTTTTTTTCTTTCAAACTCTTTTATCAAACATATTTTTGAAAATCACATCTGTAGTTGACTGTAAAGCTTAATTATTTGTATTTAATTAGTTTTACCAAAGCTGTTTTTCAGGAATGTGTTTTTGTTAAAAATACACTCTAATAAATTTCTTCAGCTAAGTAAACATGACTTAACTGCAAAGTGAATAGCAGAAGAATCTATGAAGAAATATTGGTTCTATATAGGTGTGGAAATGAAGGGAAAAGATTCTAGAGAATCCGTCATTATTCAGTTCTTAATCCACACTTCTGGCAAGTCATAATTTATAAAACCATTGCCTAATTAACTGTAGCCTGAAAGTCTATTAATGACCAAATGAAATATGTCCTTATTACACATGCAATTACTTCAGTATTTTGTCTCTATACCAAGTATCTGAAAGCAGTTTACTAATTTCAAAGGGACACAAGTGTAACATGAAACCTAAAATTTCATACTTTTTAACCTGCTAATGTAAATATTTTTGCACACATTTGCATATTTACACACATTGGCACCTAAGCTGGTTAAATTATCTGAAAACACAGACACTCCAGAAAACATGGAAAAAAATATCACAATATATCTATGTATAGGTACAACAGGACACAGAAATTATTTATTCCAGTATCTGTAAATTCCAGTGGAGTTTTGAGCTAAAGTTTAGAAACTTGTAATCATTCTTTATTTTTTAACAACAAAAATCTTACTGGAAATGTGATGTGAGAAGCTTCTATCCTCGTGCAGATAGACACAAAAAATTAAGACTAAGTTCATGCAGTTACTACAGTTAAAAACAAACCAACCTACCCAAACCTCTGTAAAACACCTTTGGAAAACACTTCCCTACTACTCCAGGTCTGATGACGACGTAACCAGATTCATAATTTCAACAGCACTTTGATACTAGCAGAGTTAGAAGAGTGGAAGACTGACCAAATTTTAAAGCACTACTTACTATTTCACATTCCTTACAAGTATGGCCAGGCAATTTTCTTCTTTCTTCTTTTTTTCGAATAACCTCAATATGAGGAAAATCTAACACAGTATTCTTTCTGAAAAACAAAAATGTTTTCACATGATAGTATACTTATTTCTCCTACATGTCTGGAAATTTTGGGGTTTTAAGACTCTCCTTCATTGTGTTCTAAGAAAAGAAAAAAATAGCAGAAAATGCCTGCAAAACCAGTCATACTGCATTTCATAGTGGAATAGGACTATTCTAGTAACTAAAACAGTTCCAGGGTTTTTTCAATGTACTATGATCTTTTACATAACTAGAGATGAGCATCATCTTATTATGGCTTTTCATAGTGTAGAAGTAATTACTAGATCAAAATTACTCAAATCTTCTGTAGAATATTTACTTTGTCCGCAACACAATTGTACTTTACACTGATTTCTGGAAGAGGAACATATGTTGGGGTTCAAGAACAGAACTAACACATTATTTTTAACATATCTGCTCACAAAACACTAAACAAGTTTTCCTCTACAAAGAAAACATATGCTGAAGTAAAAAGTAAGCTAATAGCTATTTAACTGGAGGGGTTAGTATCATTATGAAATGAAGACTCAGACTACCAATGATAATAATACAGAAAGGCAATAGAGGAAGCACTAAGAGGTACAGTTGTTAAACATTACTCATTTATTGCCCAGAGGAAGGGGCAAAAACGCCCGAGGAGGAAAGGTTTTTATTTGTACAAGCAACCCACAGGCTCTTTGAGCAAAGTCATGCATAACCACATGCCTGTAGGAAACAACACGGATTATAAAAAACTGCATTCAATAAAATTGTAAGACGCAGATGAGGCAATCCCTTCTGTTGTGGGTTTGCATGGCAAGGTTTTGGTAGCGGGGGGCCACAGGGGTGGCTGTCCTGGCTCCTTCTGAAAATTAACCCTATCCTAGCCAAACCCAGGACACCTTCTGTGCAGCAAATGTGATAAGACAGGCATGTCAACATGTTTATTTTTATCCCCTATCCCACCTTTTATCTAAAGCTTTTATCCAACTCACTAGATCTTTTACCAGTGCATCTTCAGCTGCTAGTATGTTACGCACAAACACATTTATTTTATGGAAGAATAAGATCCCTATAGGGAGGATATAAGGAGCCTTAAAATGCCTATACAGTACAAACAAAGTTACCTTTCATCACTTTTGAAATATGGCTCCACAAAAGCCTTCTGCTTGGCTTTATCTTGTTTATCCTCATGTTCTGTAAATATACATGCAAAACAAAAAATTACATGTCATGTAAGGTTAACAGACTGCCTGGAGAAACATCTGTAAAATTATTAGCCAGCTTTTAAGAAATACAAAAATGCCAGGTACATTCAGTCTGAGAAAACAGATTCAGACAGATACTAAAAACGTAGAATTGATTGAACCAGTGATCAAAAAGCATTACTGAAATAGAAGGAAAACAGCAATGAGACAAGTAAAAAAGACAAGCAAAAGGGCAAAGGAAAGATAGCTCAAAATACAAAATGCTGCAAAACCTTGGACAGAACCTAGGATAGGGAGAAGAAAGGAAGCAAGTAATCTGTAGCCAAAATCTGCTGTTTTCTGTAAAAGTCACTTTCCTGTAGAGCTCCTATGCCAACTTTCATTACACATCCCATATTTGTGCGGTGGCTATATACATGAACTACCAAAATAATTTTCACATTGGTTTATGTTATGCCCTTACAATGAATAAGTTTTCCCATGATTTTATGACGAATGAACTCATGGTTTATTTGGCATATTTGTTCCTAGAGAACAGAGCCTGATTTGAAATCAACTTCTGTATTTTAACCAGGCTAATAAAAGCAAAACAAATTATATCCCACTCTTTAGTTTCTTGCTTGCTGACGTTATTCCCTTATCCTGCTCTTCATCATGAAGAGTTCCTTTTTCATCACATGCAGAAGGACTATCTTCTGGTAGGCAGGATTCATATTCTTCATGGGTTGTCCGATCAAACATTTCTGTTAACGTATCGTTCAATTTTTTTTCTCCTCCTATTATGAAAATCGTAATGAACATCCAAATCAATCTCTCAACAATGTAAGTCAAGAAAGAGTATTTTGATTGAATGTGTATCAAAAGAACTGACATTTACTTCCTACTTCAGTACTGCTTAACTCAAGACCAGTGATACAATTATTCTTCCTGCAGCTTCTCTGTCAATCTGTGGACAATGGTCATCTATTTTTCATAAAGATACCTTGATTCAATTTCCATAAATTTGATTAATGACTAAATCCTTCGATACGCCTTTAATACTGGATACATTAAATTTTTGTTCTTGCAGTTATGGAGTTATCCAAGCAGAAGGAAATAGTTTCTGTGGGTAGGAGATAAACTACGGAAACGTGACTAAGTTGCAATAGCTTAAAAAACACAAAACACGCCATTAAAAGTCACTGCCCTGCAGCCAGGAGTCACCACATACCATAAAATAAATGTGATATAAACACATTTGGATTTATTTTAAGTATACTAGTTCTATTTATATGCCATTAAAAATTAAATTAGTCTTCCCATAGAAAGTTTGATATGATTACATAGCAAACTTTTGAAGCTGTTGTAAGAGTGACTGTTGCAGCTGAGATCAGAAGTATTATATAGCTAAGTATTTAACTCTAAGCACTGTAAAGGCATAGCTACTGGCTCTATCTCAGCACAAATCCTATCATTTTCTTAATCTAAGTTAAAAAACGCTCAACCATCACCAATTCTTCTAGGAAAGAGACTGATTTTTGTAACCTACAAAAATACATCAGCACTGTTTTACTGCAAACCATTTTCTACTATTTATTCATACAGGGAAAAAACACGCCTTTCACTCTTTCCTCCTCAAAGCAAACAAACAAAAGACAAAAAAAAAGAAGTCTTACTTGGACTATTTTCCTGGTTTTGCTCTTGATTCTTCATTTTTAATAGCACACTGTCACTAACATATGTGTAATCCATATCAACACCTTCCCCTTCGACTCTTGACTGAGAACCACCCTGAATAAAAAAAAAAATAAAATATGACAATTGCACTCAGAAGCAACTGGTGTAGTATGTGTCACTGCTGTGCATGTGAAACACTTTCACAATAGTTACTGGCATCTTTTTGGACACTTCCTGTGACGTTTATTCTGCAGTAGTTTCTGCATGATAAAAACATAAAATCTAGGTAAGTGAATAACATGTCTTGAATTCGAATGTGCAGCATTTATCTGGTTGATTACATTACTAGATGGGCAAGAAATGCCTTCGAAGTTTTCAGGTTAAATTCTACAAAGATAAAAAGTAACAGCGAAACATATAGAAATCACCATCCCCGCAGACATTCAAAAAACGTGTAGACATGGCACTCCAGCACATGATCTAGCAGGCATGGTGGTGTTAGGTTGATGGATGGACTTGATGATCTCGGAGGTCCTTTCCAACCTTAGTTGATTCTATGATTCTAAAAACTTGTCAGATAATGGTTATCTTAAAATGTTTGATAAAACAAATAAGACTTCAGGAGAATTCTCAAAAATCCTGATAACCAACCTGCACCCAACTCAAGGAAAGGTAATAGTAATTATTTGCACATTTTCTATTACTTAACATAAAAAGATTTCTCAGTGAACATTTTCACAGAAAAAAAAATATGAGATTTATAACATTTTTTCTTTAACTTAAAAGAAGCCCAAAACTACTTCCGAACACATCAGCTTCATACCGAGTAGCCACCTGGCTGACTTTATCAAATAAAACTAGACAGTGGAAATATTTTAGGATATCTGTAGTGTACTGTGCATAAAGAAACATTTCAGAAGTGCAAACAAATATCAAATGAGCTGAATTTAGATTTTTGTTAAAAAGTAGTTCTGGTCTGCCCAGAATCAAGTTCATGATAATACTTTTGTAGGCTTTTTTCAATATCAGAGAACACGCAGACTCGGTACAGAAGTTTACCTTTGTATCAATCACAGTAACGTCCATTTTGTACTGTGAAAGGTCAGCTCCTGGGTCTATGCTCCACTGGAGGTTTTCTAAAGAAGGTTTATCTTTCAGGTCTGGATACACAGAATATGAGAAAAAAGGTGAATACCAGAATCCAATTCTGCCAACATCATCCTAAATTTAAGTCAGTTTTCCTTTTATCAATTCATCTTTGGGTTTAGGGATTTCTTTTTCTTAAACAATAAACACGCTCATTTGGTGTAAATCCTATTTTGTTTTAAGAATTAAAAATAGATCTTTAAGGTTTTTGTCATATTCAGGGAATATATCACTCTTCTTTGTATGAGGCATGTAGTACATAACATACTCTTGCAGGTAAAAATCTCTGTACTGAGTAGATCAAGTAGTATTAAAATTGGATGGAAGACATTTGCATTTTAAGATCTGACTTTTGTATTCTTATTGATCTAAAGAGTACAAAAGTGGTCATTCTTCCAGAGATGGCTCTTGATTTATCTGTGAAGTAGAGGTTTAGATTCCAAGCTACATGGCCACATCAACAGCTGATCAACAGTTTTTATTTTTATTTTTTTTAAATTCACAATGCAAGTATTTCGAAGTAAAATATGCAGGGTAACAGCTCAGCTAGGGAGTTCAGAAGCAATTCTACAATCCCAGTAAAACAAGTAAGTTTTCAGACTGGGACCACTTAACAAGGAAGAAGATACAATTTCTACAAAGAGTATTCAGTAGCATAAGTTCATTATAATTAAAGGTACAAATTTCTTTAACAGATCAACATGAATCATGAAAAATATTAACAAAACAGCTTATCCTTACACTTAAGTACAGTTTTCAAGCATTTGATATAGATAGCTTAAACTGAAACTTCCTGAGATTTTATTTCAGCATCTGTTATTCACATGCTGCAGCAAACAACAATGCTAAATAAACCAGAAAGAACAAGATTCCTAGTCTGTTGAGTTTACAGCTGAATGCCAATGATGTATTTATTATATAGCGGCAAAAGAATGCTAGGAAGACAGAGACTGAAAATGTGGGGGGTGATCTTGAGAAGTCCTGACTAGGATGAGACTAAGTTAGAAGCAGAACAGAGAAAGTGGTTAAAATGGGAAAAAAGAAGATATGGAAAAAAAAAAAAAAATCTATTCAATGATAGCACCGTCTGGAGGGATGAGGGGCAATAAAAGGAACATTTTCATCAAGTTACCTTGCTCATTTTGCAGTGCTTTATTTTTTGATAGTCTGCAAGGGTTTGGTTGAAGTACAGATGCTGGTTCAGATTCTCCGTGTCCTGTCCTTGTTTTCTTTCTGTTTGGTACATGGCCACTGGCAACCTAACAACACATTGTGATTTTACTATTTCCCAAAACTTAAATATAATATTTCAAAGGAGAAGGAAAAAAAATTCAGAAAAATATACCTGCACATCATCAAAAAGTTGCTCTGTCTCTGCAGAACATGGTAGTGGTGCAATTTTGAAGGGAGGAACTTCTTCTTTCATTTGGATCTGTTTTTTCTTATCTGGAAATGTTTTTCCCAGCATTGCCTCTCGTACATAGGATTCCTCTTGTAACTCTCTGCCAAACAAACAGCTCTCACGGTTGGCATTTTGAATGGACGATGAACCTTCAGGAATGGGCTTCCCTAGCTGAGAAAAAATGTCATGCAGAGTCACCTGTTTCAGTCTATTTTTACAGGTCTCCTCACTTCCTTGTTTTTTCTCTTGACAACGAGCTCCAGAGAAGCGATCAGACAGATCCAAGGGCTTATCAACTGTATGTTCCCCATTAATATGCTGAATATCTGATTGAAAGGGCATAGAGTTCTCTTTGTTGAAGGATGTTTTTTCACAGCTAATTGGATGCTCATCTTCAGCTTTCTTTCTCTTAGCACACCTGCTTTCTAGCTGCCTCTGGTGAATGAGAAGGAAATCGCTCTTGATCACCTCATTTTTAGCTGCACAAGTGTTTCCAACACAGGTTACAGCCTCAATATTCTTTTTCACAACCATTTGCCTACTGAGAGAGGCCTGGCTGATAACTGAGTTGACTTCAGTTCCAAGATTCAGTGGTGCAACAAAAGCAACATCTTCAGATTTTGATCTACTTTTATGAGATCTTGAACCAGAAGGATTGTTGAAGAGGTTGGTTTTGAGATTAAGCTTCAATCCTGAATCTAAAATACAAGAGGCATGACTTGTACTTGAGTTGTTCTTCATACTGCTAGAAGCTCCAAAAACAGGAGAGGCTACCTGAGAATCCCAGTCAACATGTGGTGGAGTGTTCTGAGATGGCTCTGAAAGACTGAATACAATGAGAGATGAGGTATTTTTCTCGAGTACACAGGGGACTGGGAGGAGAGAGAAAGGGATAGACAAAAATTATAATTTACCTATCAGTGATCTACTTTAAAGCTGTCAGAGCTGCTAGTATTAACTGAAAACAGAAGGAAAAAGAAACGAGAAATTTTTGGTCGAAGAGTAAGTACCGTTGCACCTAGAGCTGTAAATGGCAAACCAAACACAGACCTTGTCCTTCATTTTAGTATGGTGTGAAATTCTGTTCCACATTCAACTGAGAACCAAGGACAGAATGAAGCCTACCTAGGAAACTCTTCTACCAAACAACTCCCTACCTTTCAATACAGTGAAATGGAAGAAAGTGAGATTGGCTGTGATAAGAGTCTATCTAGGTTCTTGTATAGATCTTGTAAGTACGATAACAGATTCTCAAAGTTCCCACAAGTGAAGGAAAAATGTGCAAGCTTCTTTCAGGTACTCTGGTTTTTACTTGTCATCAATAAAACATACACTTAGGATGACAAATAGGAGCTTAAAAAAAGTCAGTTTAGACCACAACATCCTGAGGAGACTGTGAAGGGCAACAGTCAACTGGTACGACACCTGGTCAGCAGAAAGCTTCATGATAATTTTCCTGCCCCGGCCCCAGACCTCTTACTCCCAGGTTTATGGGCCTCAGAAGGCACCTCACAATAACAAGAAATCAATGAGAGGGGGACTGTGTACAGAGAAAGCCCAAACCAGAAGTTTGAGAATGAAGTAAGAGTCCACCGTTTTACATTCTATCAGTTCCTTTGCTTCTAATGCTATTTACTTGAAAGAAGCCTGTATAATATGAAAATATTTATTTCCATGTCTGTGCCTTTAAAGCAAACTGCTGTAAGGTTTTAAATTCTACTAAAACCAGACCTTCATATAAGCCTATTTAAAATATTGTTATAACCAAGTGAAAACACACCCTAAATTGTTGCCGTCATCTCTTGATTCAGAAGCTGGATGTTTTCTCGAGTCTTCAGACTGCATGCTCTCTGGGGCCTGGCTCATAACAGCATTAGTGTGGGGAGGACTCAGTACACTCTGGGACTCCTTGCAAGTGGTAAAGGAAAAGAAAGAAATGAAGTGTGAGAAGGTAGTAGAATAAAAAAATCAGAAATGTGCTAGGTTTGCACATAAATACTCCAAAGACCCATTCAAATTGAACCATTCAAAATTCTAAAAAATAATAAAAGTTACAAGAGATGAAATTTTGACCAACAACTTTAAAAGAAATCTTATGGAAATTAAAAAATGTCATCAGTCAAAGGCACACATATGCAAAAAAAGTCCGCATCCTATCATTTTCACTGCAGTTACCAAGCAAAACCATCAAATAATCTCACCTGAGTCACCAGTCTCATCACCAAAAAACCTTTTTTAGTGTCTTAGGCTTGATTCCTGCACAAAGGGAGTTTGGCAGACCCAAAGATTTACTCCACTGTCTTAGTCAAACTTGAAAGTTGCATACACAGCAGGAACTGTGCCCCTACCCTCCTCCCCAACCCCCAGACATGTCAGCAGTTATATCTCTTCTTGCTAGAGCAATCCTGTAATGAGTAAGCAAAAGCAAATCAAAATGAGCTTATTGGAACTCAGAATAGTTTTGCAGAATTGTAATGTGAAAGAGAAAAATACTATTTTCAAAGTCAAGTGGCACAAAAAGTTAATTATGTAAGAAAGCTGGGAATACTACTTACAGATTCCTCTTGAACAGCAAGTCCAATTGTTTCTGCCACGACTGCAGCCAAGTTAAAAGATGGCTTTGGAACAGGATAGCCTCCCATCCTTGTTTTATCTTTATGAGTAGAAAAGCATGCAGAACAGTGATAACGTATATTTATAGTACAAATGTTTGCATTGCATACTTCTTAGGTGACACTTATTATTCCTCCTGTGTTTTGATTAGGAAAACAAAAACAGATGAGCTTCTCTTCTTTCAGGGGTTTATTAAACTGGGGCAAGGTAATATGATGAGAAAGTACAAGAACTACAACCACCACAACCCTGACCTGCACAAATAATTCCAAAATGCTGATTCTTGCAGTCATTAATAGTTAAATACTTCACAGAAAAAAAATCAGGAACACAAAGTTCTTGTCAAAGAACCATTTACAGAGAACTTAACACTTAAAAAGATTCTTACCAATTCACAACTGCAAAAAAGGGAATAATTAACAGAAGCACTTCTAAATGTCAGGCAGAAGTGCAATTCTCAGAATATTTTATCTCCTGCACAGTTGGAAAATCAGACATAAGACAATTGGGTAAGTCACGTAAAATATATGTGCAGTAAAAAGAAGCTCAGTGCAGCTCTTATTTCTTGACTGTAAGCCCTGATGCTATGCCACTAGATCGAGACAGGTATTACAAGATGGGCATTCCAGCAGCAATTCCATGATTAAGCACAATATCTTTTTTCTGGCTCCTGTGTTTAAAGAGACGAACCCTCAGCTGTTGATGAACCCTCAGTTTTAGAACACTTTTTTGCCTTATTTTGAATTAGAACTAAATCTGTTAATACACTTACTTGGTACAGGGGACAGCTGTGGATCACAGGTATCTGCCACTAGTATCTCTTCTCCGTGGTGACTGTTCACTTGTGTGGAATACAGTGGATTTTTGCCAAACTCTAGGAGAAGATGTAGAAACATTTTCACACAGTGAAACTAGGTATCATGTCGTGATAATTTTGTGTAGATACAGGCAATCATACCGATCTCAAAAGCACTTGAATGGGAATTTTGATGTCAGTAGATCCAGCAACCTAAGCATATCTATCTATTTTTATTTTATTCTGAGGTATCACTATGACAAATTAGTCACAAACATTCCATATTAATCCTTTCCCTGACAAATATGAGCCTAGCCAGTCAGCCATAAAACAATACTGACACATAATTACATCACTTTCTATACTAACCACATGAAAACTATGTATTCAATCTATATTTGACCTGTTAATATGGCAACAAAATTATTAAAGAAAACCATCCAAGGAAATAATTTTCTGCATCAGTTAAGGCAATGAAAATGTGAAAAACCTGAGATTTTAATCATGACCAGTTTTGTGCCATGTAGTCCTTTCTATCTGGACACCAACAGCTTTTCATAGCCACTAACTGTGATAGGTATTTACACCACTTCTTACATACTTAATTTACCTCAATTTTTTATTCAGAAAACGGAAAGAAGTAGATATGTTTAGAAAGGAGAAACTATTCACAGCATTAAAATTACACAGACAAAATAAAGGGTATGGATAATCAAACCACCCTCTTCACCCCACAGTTGTGCTATTTTTATTCTTGGAAAGAAGTTTATAGTGAAGACTCATATTTAGAGGCAATCATATATCATTTTAAATACTTTTTTTTATTCCACAAGATAAATTAACACATTAAGAGCACCTAGATTGTTTATCATATTTCCTGCCTATCATTAAATACAGGTCCAAAGTCTCTTGCTTCAAAAAAAAAAAAAAAAATCTTACAGTTAAAATACATTAGAGCTATTTCTATGACATTACAGAGTGAAGTTTAGAAATTAAATATGCACAATACTTCTGGACCTAGTCACAAAACAAATGCCAACAGCATATCACTACCAGAAAAAGAAAGATCATGTAGCTGCTAGAATTAGATATCCACCAGTTTCAGTAATATTACTTTAATCGCAGAAAAACTGCTTAACGTGGCAAAATATTTATTTCACGCTCCACTAGGTGGTGACATAGCTGTATGCACAAGTCAAACCCTAGCACGTTTTTTTAGTTTGTTTGTAGTTACAGAAGAGATATGAGTTATATTTGCATGTGGAAGTAGATGAAGAAAAGTAGGAGGTAGAGATAAGCTCTGAGCATATCGCTGATCTAACAATTACTGCTAAAGAGATTTTTCCCCTGACTCAGGTATTATAGCATAAATGGAAAAAAGCCAAACCAAGAAAACCACGACTTTTTTTTTTCAGATTTCACCCTTTACAATCAAATTTATACATCATCTTTTTCTTTAGCCTTTAAAAATATATTTAAAAATAAATAATTAAAAAAATAAAATGCAATAGTCTTACCACTGTTGCTATCTGCAAGTTCCAAATCTGATTGTGTATATTCTGTGTATCGGATGTGCCTATTCTCTTTTTTTCTTCTCATACGATTAACCATAGAAAATGAAGAAGTCAGAACTGGAGAATCTGGAATGACACCTTCTTCTAATTCCACTGCTTGTTGCTTTCTTTCCCTGGAGACCAAATTAGGTGGTCAAATAAAACCCCAAGTCAGCAAGATGAAGAGCTTTAATTTCAGCAAGCAGGACAATCACATGGTTCAAGAAAGTCACAATTTAGAAAATACAGTCATCTCAATAACATCACAATGTAAAAAAAAAAAGTAATACTAGAACCCAGTTTTTAGACACATCTAACAACAAACTCAGACTTGCTCCATCAAGCCTAGGAATGGCATACAACCCTAGCTCTTCACATTTGCAATCAACATTTAACTACTGCACTATGGAAGAAACCAGGGACTGTAAAGTTTCTAGCTTGTTCTCTGAAGCATGTGCTACTTGAATGAAAGCAAGTTGAAATGGATGGACTAGTGTCTCTCCCTGTATGGAAGTACCTGCATACCCCAAGAATAAGAACTATCTTAAACACAAAACAAAAGCTTTTGGACAATTTTAAGTGGTAATGAACTGCACTATATTAACAATCCCTCTCCAGACCATTGGATGATACCTTCTATTCACCTCAGAAAGGTCTTCAGAGAGGAGCATGTAAACCATGTAAAACAAATAATGTAAAACACAAGTTATTCAGTTTATTTTCTCTCACACTCTCAGCTCTAACAGCATGTTGCAGAGTCAGTATATGAAAATTAGCATAACAAATAACTATGTCTCTTCTCTTCAAAAACTCTATCTAGACCTAGCAAGGAAATAACAACAAAAAAGCATTAGTATCAGTTATTTTAAACAGTTGTTTATTACTTAATAAGGGTATTGCTACCTGTTGTATGGTGGTGGTAGCGAGAAATGGAAGAGGCAGTAAAAAAACACCAAAACAATAAAAAGTGCAAAAAACCCCACACAGCAAATCACAAGGAAATCTAGCCTGCTTGGTCATCTTTCTACAGCAACACTTTTCCTTATGACTCTCAAGAGAAAGAGATGGGTCGAAAGATCACTTCCTAACTCTAAAAGAGAAGTGAAGGATGTAAGGTTTTGATCTAAGGGAAGAAGAGGAAACATGGATATATTTCTGCTTGCACTCATATGAACCACAAGATCTTATATAAATTAAGTTAATAACATGATGGAGAACTGTAGGAAGCTGCCTGATTTGCGACAGCAAGCCTTTTTGCAGTTAGGCTTTTGACCGTGACTAACTTTGAACACTTAATGACAAACATTGATGCATTGATGCTCTGAAGTCTTGACGAATCCTATTGACTTCGTAAGTCCTCTTTTTTAGCACATTTACAAGGAAAGCACCATAACTGAAAAACTATATTATCTACTAACAATATCTTAAGAAATGAATCAAAACAAACAGTAAAATAATGTATTCATCCAGTTACTTCACAAACTTAAGTTAGCTGTTAAGAGTTCTCTTTAAATTTACTGGCATATGTGGCCTTGTGTGACCTGCTTGTATTAGACTGCTATAAATATATTTTTCTGTACCTTACTTCCGTGCAAACCAAGAGGTAGTTCCTACATACCACCACAAAAACCTATCAAATGAAGAAGCTTCCAAACATAGTATACATCATAAATAGGCAATAAAAAAATTGATTCATGGAAACATTTATCTGAGATCCCAGAAAAGACTTTTCCAGAAACTTCCTTGTTGTTTCTATCCATGGATAATGAAATTCTAATCAGACAAAGGATCAGATAATACAATTCTTCTAAAATTTCATTGACTTCTATAAAGGATTCTTAGATTTTTTCCTAAAGCATTAAACCTCGGTAACGAAGTACAGAAGACTGCAAAAATCTAATTTCATGTCATGCACCAGAAACAATCTGTTACCCTGCACCTATGTGATGATGGTTTAGTGATCTAAGTTGTTCATTTTAGATAAAGTAACACGACTATAGTTCAACTGAAACAAACAAATGCAGGGGCTATATCACAAACAGCAGGACCATCCTTTTTAATTACTCTTTTTCCACTCGACTCTGCACTCATTTAAATGAGCACCTAACATGCAGAGCAAGTAACTTAGTGTCATGTTCATTCTCAACTTTTCTACAGTGGCCCAAGATTTTTACTGGAAGCTAAATTGCAAGACTGGGAATCAAACTAATACATTTGAATGAATCTGGTGTCAATTTTCTTGATGTCACCTCCTGATTGCTATCAAGCTGCATAGAAGAACCATTATTGAGAAGCCATTATAAGTGGGAAGCAAACAAAAATTTGTTCCTACTTGGTATTAAAAGGGAATACTCCTGGGGTTATGAAGCATGTTACTCTGAGAAGATGAAATGCATACAGAAAGTATGATTAAAGCGTAAACAACGGCAGACAAACCAAGCAAACGATAGCAGACAAACCAAGCAGTACAGAAGGAATAAGACCACAGCCATTTTGAACCGAGCTCTCAGTTAGTTTACTGCTTTACCAAAGTTACTTTCTGACAACGGCAAAAACCCCACCCACTAGATGCAGAAAAAGCCTTACGTATCAAGTCCACACATCCTGTCCCACTCCCCCCATGCATGTACGCAACTTGTTCATAGATAGACAAAACCAAGATAAGTTTCAGATGATATCATACCACAGGTATACAAGAAAACAATACTACTTTTGCCTTGCACACTGCACCGTATCTGCATATTAACCACAACATTACACAGCACGTTCTTGCTAGCATATCAGATTACAATTTGACAGTTGGTTTTCTTTCAACATTTACTGCTCTTTTCTTTTTAAAATTATAAAATCATCATAAGGTTAGTTTAGAAGTTTACTGCAAGATCCTGGGACTTTTACACAAGCTCAGAAACTACTTTTCTAAAGCCTTAACCTCAGAGGAACCAACTGGTAGAGAGTCAACAGAGGAATAAAAGAATGAGATATTAGGCTTTTCTGTGTGCTGTGACCAGAATAATCTTGAACAGTCATGAAGTTAAACAGAATTTGTATGACAAATTTAACTCTTTCAGTTTAAAAAAGAAAGATGCACACAGTTGAAAAAAAGAAAAAATCCACACAAAGTTGCTTATTTTATATTGTTATATTGGCTGTAGACTATGTTTTCAGGAAACTCAAGTTTTGAAGACTTCAAAGCTGGTATTTATATTTGCAGACATTACTACTGAGGAATTTAAGGAGGGGAGAATATCCAAAAACATCAAAACTTACTCCAACTCCTTCTGTAACTGCTGGAACTGTTCAGTTATCTTTTTATTTTCATCCTGTAAGTTGTTTTTTTCATTCACTGCAATTTATAGGGGAAAAAAAAAGAAGAAGAAAAAAATCAATGCACACGTTAACATATCATCATTTTGTCATGTCCTTTAAGGAAATAGAACCAGTTCTAAAATGTAAGCCCCAGAGGGTGTATGGTATTACCAAAATGAATTTTCAAGCTAGCCGTTAAAAAGGTGGTAAAATTATGTCTTAGAAAAGGCAAAGGTGTCACAAGTACTGGATCATAATATTAGTTCCACGCAATCATGACCTCCTTTATCCATGTACATACAACTTAGACTGTTGTAAAGGTGAACAAATTGCTCACTCAGCTCCATGGACAAAATTGCTTCCTTAGGTTGAAGACAGCCTACAAAGTATAAAGTAATTAGAATTTGGTTTTAGCCACTGAAGCGACCAGCTAATTGGAGAGAATGGGAAAAAAAACACCTCGATTTCTTAAAAATTGGTTAAATATTTTGTCCAATTTTTAGAATTTATTTTTCTTACTTTCCAATTCATTCTGCCTGTAGTTCACACAAGCTTACTGCATCACCTTCAGCCTTTTTTCCATGCTGACTCAATGTAATAGCTCCTGACCTTCCTGTTCACTTTGGGTTTTATTTTCTTGGGTTTTGTTGTTGTTGCATATTTTACGTCTGGATTATTCTTGACTGACCTTTTTTGCTGATTGCAGGAAGTACATAAATTGTCAGATAGGTCTCAGCCCAAACCCATGGAAGACTACTGTTCTGTCAGATAGTGTTCAACAAGATTTGTACCTAATAGGTCTCAGCTTGATTTTTATGGTCCAGAGATTTATTTAAAGATTGGTTGTACTCTGTTGTTAATCATTAAACCCAAGAATTCAGAACATTTTTACATAAATATCGAATATTAAAAGGCCTTGAAAAACGTATGTATTTTACACTAGTACAGAATCTAATATTCCTATGAAACTTAAACACTGAAAAGCTACTTTTTGTGACCCGCATTTACGACGTTTTAAATCTCACTGTGTATCTGCTTGTTCTTGATCAAGCAAGACAACTAAATGACACAAAATAATTAATTAATGATAAAGATATCCTTAACATTTTAAAATCTTGTTCTGTATATTTTAGCACTTTATACAACTAATCTTTCCAAACTCTCTTAATGAAGATATTTGTTGTGTCCTGCCTTCATGTCCCCCAGAAGTTTCTTTTTTCCTGTCCCATATGTACGACTTCCTGATTTTCAAATGAACTGCCTACAAACTGCCTGGCATGAAGCGATTCTTTTGTGGCTTCAGAGGGTTATGTGAAGGTTATGGGTTACTGGAGTTAAACTCCAAGACCATCTACAGGACACAAGCTGGACCCAGGGAACTTCTGTTTGAACTTGCTACTTTGTGATCACCAGTTAGTTCTGAAGTCAGAGTTTCCTTAGAAAAACCGGCAATCAGTCATTCTATGCTTTAGCTGTAGGAATAAACAGAAACGGCCACATTTTATCTACAGTAGCTACTTTACACTGTAAGATTTTCCACGTCAGTTCACTTCCAGTATCAGCACTTCAATCTAAGAAGGTGGGTCAAATGACTAGTAATTGGTATGTTACGTATTTTCATACTGTAGAATTTCCCCTGATGGAATTTGGTCTTACTAAACACACCATCTATAAATTATATCAAGTTACAGGAGTTCATAAGATACTAGTTTACAAAATAGTCTGTTTTGTCTTCAGACTCATGGATAAAACTCACTAAGCTCAGTGATAAGTTTAAGATTCTGCTGCCGGATATTTTCAAACTCTTGCTGCTTCTTTCTCATATGTTCTTCAGTTACAGCACAGCGATCACATAATCCCGCTCTTAATCTACAACAAAATTAAGAGAAAAAAAGTCCCTCTGTAAGAAAATATTGCCATCCATGAAGCAGATATTCACGCTTCACTGGCCTTTTGAACAATGAAAACCAGGAAATTTCAGTCAACTATACGGAACACCACTAAGTACTTTTATATGTTGACATAGCAATATTTTGAGATTTCTGAACAATCTAATACCACATGTATTAACATTTGCATAAATGACTGTAGGTAGTGGATACTTCTAAAGCAACATGATTACTTTAAGAAAGTGGAGCATGCTATACCTTGCCACTGAAAGCCTTTGCAATACTAACAGTACTGTCAGATATAAATTACCATTCACTATAAGTAAAGTTCATTCAAGCAAATACATACAAACAAATAATTTCAGTAAATATAATTACAACTTCATCTAGGAAGGATATATCACTGTCATTAAACAACAAAACAAAAAAAAACACAAAAAAACAACCCCAACCAAAAAAAAAAGGACAAATAGTAAGTTTGCTCTGTAAAAATACCAAGCAAATGTGAGATCTTTTCTCTTTATTTAGATACCAATACTTGGAAGTGGATCCAAAAGTCCATGTGAGGCATTGCCTCCAATTATTCTAATGGTTCAGATCAGCTGTTTAAAGAAAAATCACACTCTATTTCGCCTGCTAAGTAAGAGACCAATTCATTAAGAGTTCTGCATTGGTGCCGCTAGTACATGGAGTACTATAAAACAAACCAACCTACCAAAACACCTGAGTTTCCAATTCCACAGCTGAATATTGAAAGCAAAAGCCATCTTGGTTTATGGGGTTTTAATATTGTGGAATTATGGAAAGAGTAAAATACTAAAATGCCTCTTCATACCATCTTATCTGACTGTGTAATAAAAAAAGCATTATCATCTCCTTGTATTAAACCATTTTAAATACTCTTTTTATTTTCCACAGTGTACTTCATCTGCTAAGGGATTAGAAAAGTCCATCCACACTGCAAATGTGTCTCTACCTACGTGGTGTGAAAGTTATTACCTGCACTATTACAAGTTTATCCCTAATGCCTTTCACAGAGAAAGAGCTGAAAGCAAAGTATCATAGCTCCAAAATTTGAGGTAACACATAAAAGTGGGAAAATAATTACTATATACTCATCTCCTATTTCCAGAAAGCTTCTGAGAGCTTATTTGCAGCCAATTTAACATACTTTCCAAAACAGGTGTCATTTTTAAAAGATGAAAAAATGTTGTGTAATTTCATGTCTATTGGTTTTCTTTTGCTATACCAGATTAAACAGGAACAAATAAGGGAACAGCAGAATGGTGATCAGAATATCTAAATTTAGGTAAAACTGGTAAAACACGCAGATGCCCACCTGCCCCCCAATGCCCAGTCTGAAAGATTTCCAAGTGAGTTATATCATGATGTTCAAAGTATGTTATACAGTTTGTCCTTGGCTTTTGTACTTGTACTATATCTCCACTGATACCAAACTTACCCCTACAAAAATGGATGGAATAGAATATGCTTTAAAATGCTTGTCTGCCTCCCAAGCTGATCTATTTAACTTCTATTTACCTTAACTGAAGTAAGCAAGCTAAGCACTTTGAAAATTAAGAAAAATTTAATTCAGTCAGAATAATCTGAAATCTACACCTTTCTTTAAAACACACTGTATGGATTGTATTGGACAAGGACTTGTTTACAAAAAAAACCCCTCAGCTTGCAAAGTATCCACAGTTAATCTGTAAAAGCAAACCAGAACAAACCCAAAAGCCAAAAGGCACTACTTCACCTGTCTTCTAAGACCTTGATAGTGTCATGAAGTGCTTTTTGCTGTTCTCTGAGCTGTTGGTTCTTGGTATAAAACTCTTCAAGCCTCTCTGCATCCCTAAAATCAAGTAGAAAAAAGTTAGTTCTAGCTTTAAATTACAGCTTTCATATTCCTGGAAAATGTGATTATCACCAGCACAAATATTAAGTTGAGGATAAATGAAGCAAGGGTATCTCATGAATGGTAATTTAGAAATGTTCAAGTTAAGAAAGGAGCAGCTAGTTTCTAACTCATATTACAGTTGAGCTTCTGTTGATAAATCTGTTTTTTGCTCAGGACAAAAATTAGAGTTGATTACAGTCAAGGCATAAAAGCTAATAGTATTCAAGCAACAATTTCAGGGAACATAAGCTCAAGCACTTCTCTTATTTTACTGTGCTGCTGAGCTGTTGGGAAGCTACTTGGGGGCTTTCACAATTTTGGTCTTGTCGTAGCAGTGACTGAATCTTGCAGTGTGGCAAACCACGTTAGGTTTGTTAAAGCTCTGACAAGTCTTTGGATCCATTCAAGGTTTGGTTCCTCATGAAGCAATTCTCAGAGTCTATAGAACACGGATTCCCATAACACAAATATGGGGAAGATAATGCTCTTCCAAAGAGCCTCATAAATAGATTATCTTGGATGAAGTCCTGGCTTTTAGAGAAGGTATTACTTAATTAACAAAGAACAGCTCCTTCTCAGAAGAGCTAACGAAAAACAGTACTATTAACCTCCCAATTTTAGCTCCCCTTCACTTTTATTATCACATCACAAAACCTCTTCAAGATGCAAACAAGGTACGAGCAACAAGCACACGGGGTTTTTTTCCTGCAAGGACATAAACTTTCAGTGAAAGCTAAGCAGGTGAATCTATGTAACATGACAAAGACACTTCTGAAAATTCATTCCCAGCTCTTTTACCATGGAATTCTTCATATATTCCATGAAAGTGGGTGTTTCTTTTCAGAGTGCCTGAGATGGATTATTTGAGGAAGCCATGGAATCAGCTCACAAAAAGCTGCTAAGCACACACATACCAGGAAATGAAAACATATTTACCAACTTGTTGATGCAATTCTTTTGCACAGACATACTTTTAAATTGACACTATCCTGTAAAGATACCTTACTCAAACACATTTTCATATTGCTGGGTTACAGTAATGCAAGAAATTAACAATCATGGGGCATAAGTGAATGGGACAGCCAGAAGCTTCTGCAGACTACAATCACAGACATATCAGTTATGAAATTTAGGAACAGATCTTTTATTTTTCTATATTACCATCTAGACCAATATTGTCCTTTTCAGCTGCACAGACAACATATAGAACAGTTACATGCAAACAGCATGAGGGACCATTTAAGACTCATACTTTCACTTGGCAAGGACAAAGTGTTAAAGTTCTGTTACCTCAGTTCATTAAGCAAGTACAGCCAGGCTAGAACAAAATTTGAAATCTGACAATTTTTCTGATGTTTATGGCATTAGAAGAAAAAAATCTCATTTTTTTTCAGTTTATGCAGCTTAGAGAAGGCCTGAAGTATAGAATTTTAAAATCTTTTCTCAAGCTGCCTTTAAATCATTCTATGGCATTGAGTTATTTGTTAAAAATACTCCATGTCTTCCACCTAAGACCTGTAAAATGTCAAATTAAGACAGTAACTGTTTTGTTTTTTTTTTAAAAAAACTGTTGGGTTTTTTTTGTTTGCTTTTTTTTTTTTTTTTAAAAGGCAAAGAATTCCAGTGCACCTGATAAACATGCCAGACATTTTTTTGCTATGAAGCCACTCTGCATAGTGAACAGTCTCTGACCTAGCATTTACAAGTCATTAGCTCCAATGCTAAAGTGGGGTACAAAATAAGTAGCTCATTGTCAGCTGATTACCAAGTTTGAAACACTAAACCTCAGGTATTCAGATGCACTAAGGAGAACAAGACCTCCTATGTAAGAGTATTGTATCTACAACATGGTAATTGTAGAAAGATTCCAACAAACAATAATTAAACCATTTGGTATGTGTTCTGTCACATCACTGATAATATTCATCCTCTAGGGAACTAGCTGATTTAAGATTTTCAGAACACAGAAGTGACTCATGATATGCCAGTTTAAGTTGACAATAACAGCAAGAGACAATTTCATCCTTTTAGCTTAAAAATGAAATAACTACTTCATTTATGAATTATACATAAGAAATAACAAAATGTTAAACTGATCTTTTTTCCCAGGAAAGTAGGTATAATCTTTAAGTATAAAACATAGCACCAAATATGTTAACTCAAAGTCAGCTAATAACCTAATATAATTTCATCTACTAACAAATATATTCCTTGTGATACTGCATTTTCAATCTTCATGTTCAAAAAGCATATCTTTAAAATGATTTTAATGAAAGATCTGACAACATTCCATGATACGCTCTGAACCCAAAATCTTGAGAAAGTTCATATGAATTCATATTTCCAATTGACTAAAAACTCACTGTCAGATCAAATAAAGAACTGGAATCAAATGCCACTTTTTTAATAACGTGTGAACTTTTATGCATAATTAAACAGCAGCTGCAAAGAGTACACGCTGTATTCTACTAGTGCTGGAGACTGAACAAGAAGCTGTATAAAAGCTGACAAATCTTGATCCTGAGGAGCAGGTGATATATGGGGGAACAGGGAGCTAGCCACACAGGTACTCTTGGGATTGTAAAACCTGCTGTAGGTTTGCTGAATTGCTTGGTAAATGCACAGAATACTGATAGTACCAGAATAAGTTGGATGCTGTTGGGGAAGTGATTAATTCAGTGTCCTGAACTGTTCCTTCAGCTGTCACTGCTATCTTCTGCTAGCTTCTCTGCAGCCTTTAATCCTCACAAAGTGCAAAGAAAACACTTGCACCTGCTCAGTAACCATCAGAGTGACACCGTGCAGACAAAAGTCAAAACCATAGGCAATTATCTATAGCCTTCCCAGATGAAGTTTGTATGAATGCAGCTGAAATGTGAAAAAGCACAATAGCGCAGGCTCAAAGTGCTACTGTGGATTATCAAATGCCAGCAGGATGGGTGATATTTAACTGAAATAAGCAAAACACAAGCTCAGAGGAAGTTTGCACACTATGATAAACAAATCTCCAAAAGATATATAGGGAAAGGAGCAACACATGACACAAATGAAGGCAGTTTCTTCCAAATGCCTAGTGAAGAGAAACAAGAACAATTTTTCTGGAAAGGAGACAGTTATAATTACAGAAGAACAATTATAATAAAAGTAGACAGCAAGTATGGGCTGTAGTACAATCTAATTATACTAGAAATGCCAGTATCATTTTAAGATGCGTTTACATACTTCAGGTTAGAGGAAAAGGGAAAGATAGATACCACCTGAGGGAACTGACTCCGAAAGAAAGACATCTGCACTCCCCTCTCAACCAGAAATATAGGCACATTGGGGAGTTCAGGAAAAAATTACCAAAAATGCTAGAATTGCTTGAGTCACATGAGGCCATAATTTTTCTAGACTAGACAAGGGTTATTTCCTGCTTATACAATTTGAAAAATGTAACAAAAAAAAAGCGAAAAAACCTAATAGGTTTTGTATTAAGAGACATCAACATCTTGATAGGCATCCTAGAAATACTGTGGATAAGAAAACCTTACCAGCCATTTGTCCAAGGAAGGCAAACCTAGTGTTCAGGTTACACACCCTGTATCTTTAGAAGACTTCAGCTAAATTATTAAAGCAAGCACAGTTTTGTACGTGTCTGAAGGAACAATCCATGAAACCTCAATTGATCTTACAAGAATTACAGCTTGTTAATGGTACTCAGACTCTCCTTTAATAATTCAGATCATTAGGATGAGTACTTACAAGCATCTTTCCTTTTTCAACTTCGATATTTTCAGCTGTAAGCCTGAAAAGTGAAAAGAAGAAAATACATTTTATATAAATCTGATTCAACAAAATGAGCAAAACAAACTGACTCTCCTTCTGTCAACGACATCTGCAAAAGAGAGAAAAAAATGTCACTAATTTAGAGAAAGAACAGTTCATTTTGGACTTCTTAAGTATGTTCTACAGGATCTTAGAAACAAATATAGCTGTTATGATCCCTAGGAAATAGGGACTTCTTAAACAAACATGCAGATTCGAACCTAAAGAGGTATAAAACCACCGTTGGTAAAAAAACCCACACATGAATACCAAGCACTGTCAATATATTTTCCTTGACTATGCTTACATAAGCAGTATAAAATATGTTCTGTGTACACAGAAATGCATAATACTACACTTGAAAAGTAGCCTCGAACTACTGAAACGAAAAATGTATTACAATGTGTACGCATACAGGAAACATTAAAAATACATGATTTGAGGCTTTAAAGCACAAAAGTATAACATACTCTATTGGAAGTATGCTACCAGATCCTCTCAGCCAAAGCTTCTTTGGCACCCCTTACGGTGCACTGAGAAATGATAGTTCATCTGTGGCCCTTCTCCCACTAAGGCCCACACACTCCTAATCGTATGCTCCTGCGCAGAAGTAAAAAGGTTTGCGAATACAACTGATGCTTTTGGCAGGAGAGGCCAGGTGATGGCCCAGGGTCTAGAGAGCAGTCCAGCCAATCTGCTTGCAAGGTTTTGGGTGTGTGTGTATGTGCACAGGGGCAGGAAGATAAAGGTGCTTTAAGTACCTTAGCAGGTAGGATGCAGCGCTATGGAAATTTATGTGATACCATCCACACACAAGCTGGCCATTCCTATTCTAAATAAACAGTCTGAAATAATCAGACTTCAATGGTATAATATTTTCTGAAAGACAAATCCAACAGAAATTTTCGTAAGACATCAGAAAGTAACAAAATTTTTCCCTAATGCCATATTGTCTTCAAACTATGCAAAGTTGTGAGCAACTTCAAGTTGAACACAAGGTGTCTTGTGAGCTTTCTTACAAAGGCATTTGCTATTCAGGATAATATGATAAACTTATGAAACCAGAATACTTTTAAGAAAACTTTTGTTTTAAATTCAAAATTGTCAGAACACATATCCAATACTACATCTTACTACAGACAATGTAGGTTAAAGCAGCTAAGAGACTTCTTTTTTCTCTCACCTACCACACTCAAGTGAGAACAGCTCAAAGGGGAAAACTACTTGCCTGAAAAGGTTCGCTCTTCAGGACACTTACAATGTGGCAGTCAGGCCAGCCAGAGCCTCAGCGAACCCATGCCACAGACTGCTACAAGATCCCAGTGAGACAATGAGGTAAAAATGCAGAGAGACTACTTAAAAAAATAGTTCTTAGGAAATATAGCAAGAATTTTTTTATCTCTTAAGTGTTCAACACCTGCGAGATGTTATGTTCTATCATGCAGATCAGCATAGAAAGAGGGTTTATTTTCTTAAGTAGTTGCTATTCATCAAGTCAATTAGGCATCTGCAATTAGAACCCCTATAAAGTGTGCTTTAATGCTGCTCCACGCCCATCAGAAGGAATGAAGCTGCACAACAATGCATCTCCTGTATGAACAGGTAGTCTGTTCAGCAAGTATTTAGGATTGTAACATTGGCAACCTGAGCCGCAAATTGAAGAGGCAGCACTCAAAAGGCCCAGTACTGTGCTACAGGTAACAGTATCTCCCCTCTCACCTGAATTCAGGAGGAAGCAAATTAGTTACTTAAAGGCTGCATTTTTTTTCTTAATTCAAATGACTGCAATGAGAAGGCAGGAAACCTGTTTGTTACACTTATTCAAGAGCATTAAATTACTACAGCGGGTATAATCTCTTCTTTTGCCTTTCCAGAGCATTGGGAGGTTTTAAGCACACTCACTGAAAGATATATATATATACATTCCCAATTCAATTTTATCTTTCAAATATTTCTGTGAAAAACAGACGAGCTGTAGACAATGTAAATCTACACTACCTAAAGCTCATAAGTGCTTTAGTAAATGACACGCTGTCTCCATTAAAGTGATGGAGACTTTCTTTAAGCTATCATTAGGCAGATTAAACAAATGTATGACATTATTTTACAAAACTTGCAACTTGATTACACTATGTACCTGTAATATTTCAACTAATGGCTACGACAATTTCTGTTCTGATGAGTTTTCAAATACATTAAATCCACTTAAAATTGACAGTGCCTGGGAAGACTACAGCATCTGTATCGCTAAAGTTTCCTCGGAACAGGTTGGACAAGCTTCTGTCAGCAATGACACAGACATAATCCTACCTTAAGGGCACAGAGATGGACTAGATGACCTCCTAAAAACCCTTCCAGCCCTGTTTTCTACAATTATTTACTTTAGAGGAGCTTCGAGCCATTTCCTTTCCTACAGTAATCTATCAATGAGATTGCTTTGCTTGTAATTTTCTCTGCATCTATGACTGCATTTCCCTATTACTACCTTCTGCTTTTCAGAGGTAAGGAGGAATTGGAAAAAAAAAAAAAAAAGGCTATTTCTTGTACACAAAACTCTCCTCACATATCTATGCTGAAATATGTTTCTTTTTGGTATAGAGCTTTAGACTTGAATTCATCCTCAGGAATCACACTGGTAAGACCCACATGTAGCAAGTATCCATACAATTATTTTAAGCTAGATGCAAGTATTAACACCTGCAGAATTAGTCACTTTCTAAACAGCATTATTAAATTCTTTTCTAATTTGTGAGCACTATGCAAGTATCCCACATGTTCTACAGGTAGGAAATAAAAGTAAATACAGTTTTAATGACCATTATTCTGAGTTGCTGAGCACTTCCAAATTCCATGAAAAGTCAATTGACATCGACCATGCCAAACCATCTTTGGAAACTGGGCTGCAGGTGTCCTACTCGTTGTCACATAACAAATTTGAGAAAAAGTGATACCTGTTTTTTCTGAAGAGTGCCAAAATTTGGAATTTTTTGCACACGATCAGCTTAAAAGAATTAGAAGCTGGGATTGTTTAGCTAACATGGTAGAAAAATACACCCTTTACAATATAGTTATTTAAAAATTCAATAAAATCCATTTCAAACTGTATGCGTTTGAAGTATTCTCTAGTCTATACTTTATAGATATATAAATATTATAACTTGTATAGTATGCCTGACCATTTCAAGCTCACGTGTCATAAATCCTACTTTCCATGGATTTGTAATAAATAATAAGAATTCCACCCTTACACAAAAAGCTTTTTCTCCAACTACTAACTTCCCCCTAATCCACCTTCCACCATGTTTAAAATAAATTTTTGCTGACATTTAGATTGGAAACTCATGAGTCAATTTTAATTCTTATTTATAGACTTCAGAAACAAGCAAAGTCCAGGCAAGTCTGTGTTTGATGTTTCTAAAATATCTTCCAGTACCATTTTCTATAGGAGGATCCCCACCTTTTGAAAAAACTAACTATCCTTCAGGCATGTCTTTGATGTTATCATGGAAGACCTAATTTTACCTAACACGGTGCGGGACATACTGACAAAGGGTTAGGCATGAAAAAGACTGCCTAGTGGCAAAATTATCTGGCCACACCTAGCATGCATTCTGAAAAGTATCTTCACTTGCATAAAGAAAACCAAAACTTTAAAATCACGTGCTGCACATCCCAAGAAACTAGAGAAGGGGTCACTTAACATTACCCTCTCTACATTAGAGCTTTTTGTTCAGACATGCCATTGATGGCTAGATCCCATTCTGTCAGTACTTCCGCGTTTACCTGTGGCTGACATCACGCCCACTCTGAAAAGAACCATCAAGAATTAAAAGAAAAGAATAAAACATAAATAAGATTTTTTTTGTGGGGTTTTAAGCACAATATAAAATTACATTTCATATGGTTACACATACTTTTTTAAATGTAAAAAAATACTACTATCAAGTACATATTTCCTTTCAGTTGCCAAACTGATAGAAACTTTTTTGTTTTTTAAATTACTAACGAAGTGTCAAGGCCCAGTGTTGCAAATTGCTGAGTCAAGACTTTCAGTGGGAGGTATGAAACATCTATACATTATAACATAATCCCACAATTTTTGAAATTAGGAAGTGATGATATAACTGGACCTAAATGGACAGACCTGGAACTGTTTCGAGGCTGACGGAAATGACCAAGGCCATTGGAATAGTTTGGCTACAAACATCCACTTGCATGACCCAAATTCCTAATTCACAAAAACTCAGCTGCTTTTATTCCAGCCGAATATAAATACTATTTCATGCATAAGGTTGAACTTGTTGGAAGACTCAGTCAAATACTGTTCTAATTCCATCCAAAAGAATGGATTGTGTGACTTAAGAAGTTCAGATTTTGTTCTGCTAATGAAATATTTTTAGAAAAACATTTTATGAATAATACTTGTGAAACAATATTATAAGAATATAAATACATGGTGCAATAATTCATCTTTACTTTGAGTGTTACTTATTTTCTGCAGTATTGAAGAGTGAACAGACATTAACAGTCAATTCACAGTAAAACTGGTATCACAGGTCACAAAATATAATAGAATAAGCAACTCTCATAAGTTGTTGAGAAAATTTAGAACACTAACAACTGAATAAATACTTCTCATTCAGTAATATGAACCTGCAGTGGTATTTTGCACAAGTTAGGGGAAATAAACAATGCAAGCCATTTTAATGAAGTGACTAAATCCAAAGGCACCAAAAGAAAAAAAGAAAAAATTGCATTGAATAGCCTGGTTTGGAAACTCTGAATCACAATCCATTAAAGGTAAAGTAACATTTAAGTGTTTCCTAAGCAAACACAGATCCCATGTAACATTGTGTTACTTTTTCTTCACTGATCTAGCAAATAATTTATACCTGTTGACAGTTTAAATCTAATCTTGTTAAACCAGGTTTACGTTCAATCTGTAAGGATCATTTGTAATCATCCAGTCCAACTTTCCATAGAATGTAAGACATGAAAAAATCTATTTAGTTCCATGCAGATGGAGCAGTACTCTGTTCAAAGTTTTCGTGCAGTAAGAGACAGCCTTCCACAAGCCCAATCTTTAACAATTTACCTTGTACTTCTTTATCATGACATTCTTTCAGTTTGGACCACAATTCCTTGAAGAAATCTCCAGCAGGTTCTGCAGAACTAGGGCTCCCACAGCTTCCTCCAGATGCACTCATCTTGGTTTTTTTCTGCTCCCAACTTCTTTGGTTTACTTGCAGAACTGGCTCACTCTCACACTTTAAGTTTTAAATTACATAGTTATGAAGCTGTTTCTGAAGAGAGTTGAGTGCCTGCAATGACAGATCGACAACACTTATGGTTGTATTTTCAGAGTTTAACTTGCAGCCATGGATGAAATATCAAAAGCTTACTGCCTATTCTTGTCGAGTTGTATTTATTTAGTGACAGTGACCCTGAAAGCGTGGAAGATGCTAAGTGTTTTGCTATAAGTAATTATAAATTAACAGAATTCCTCCCCACCCCCCAAACAGCTGCCAACTTAAATTAATATGCTTAGGAGCCTTTGTTCTTTTCCTATGTAAAGCTACAGTTACACAGAATTCCTGTTTTCCAGAAGAAACTCATGCTTCCAAAATCTCACTGTCAGCAAAAGCATTTGTCAAAAGTTTTATCAGAGATGCTTTTGTGTACATACATCCTTCACATAAACATGGATTCAAACGACACCCTTTTGTGAAGAAAAGCTCACTTTTCCTTGGAGTCTTCACGATTCCATATTGAAATCATTCCCATTTCCTGATGAAAAGGAAATGGGAGCAATCTCAAATTCTATAAATCTCAAAAACATTAGTACTTGAGGAGAATTATCAGACAGCTCCGCCTTACAAGCCAGACTGCCTACACAACTCAGAACAATCTTACCCATAATTCTTACTTGTTTTGAAAGGTTTCTTAGCACAGGTGACACCCTCAGGTAAACTACAGGGGAAGCATGGTACTCAGATCTGGGACTAAGCCAAGGTAAGATTCAATTCTATTAGCAGTGGGTGTCCGATATTGAAATACGTAATCTCTGTCCTTCACTTCCCTGTGTGTGAAATTGGACATTCTGTTTTCCCCATTTTTATGTGGTCAGTTTTAAACTGTGTCATTACCAGGTGGATATAGCTATCTCTATTACTCTGTAATATAAATTACAGTAAGACAAAAAAAAAAAATCTGAGGTATTTTGTACTATTCCTAAAGCAGCTGCCTGAGCAAGCAAACCACAATGTCTATACAGACAAATAAAAGGAGCAATTGGCTCTCAAATTTAAGGCACAAGTTATAGTTGTAGTTCAAATGATACAAGGTCTACAATTAGTCAAGAAGCTGCATTTCCTATCTTGAGAGCCTTCCAGCAACTTAGAATATCTGAATGCAGCTACTGGTTTAGCTGGTCCCATAGATTCACTGTGATAAAGTGTTCAGTCCTGTGGTCAGTGACCACAGCCTGGTGGCCTTGGGTTTGGTCTCCTTTCTCATACCTGTGTGCACAGTCTTAAGCAAGTCACTTTTCTTTCTGTCTGTCTTCAAAAAGGAATGAAAGTAATGGAATAAAGGGAACAAAGCATTATTCTTGACAACACAGGAAAAACTGAACTGTATGTTTTTTATAGTATAAGGATCACAGAATCACAAGGTTTGGAAGGGACCTTGAAAGATCATCTAGTCTAACCCACCCTGCCAAGGCAGGGCCACCTAGAGCACATCACTCAGTAACACGTCCAGTCGGGTTTTGAATGTCTCCAGAGAAGGAGACTCCACAACCTCTCTGGGCAGCCTGT
>VWZZ01006290.1:1041275-1063188 GCA_013399095.1 Psophia crepitans | reverse complement strand
GGCTTCTGCCCCGCTCTCGCGAGAGCGGCGCGGTGAGGGTCTGTGGCGGCGGGGGCTGCCCCCTCACCCGGCCCGCGGGGCCGCATGCGCCGCTGCCCCGGCCCGGCCTTCGGGTGCTGTGGGCCCTGCTATTGCAAACAACCATCGGCGTCCGACAGGCCTCGTCCCAGCCCTCTCCTCCTCAGCCTGTGCCTGGCCTGGCCTTGGGGCTGCCACGGAGCGCAGCCAGAAGCAAGCCAAGGGGACGCGCCGGGTCTTGGCAGGTGCCGCGGCTAAAGGTGGCAGCAGGCGCAGAGCGCTGGAAGGCCAGGGTACGTGTGAGAGCCTGCATTAAAACAAGTGCTGCCCATACCAGGGTGAACCTGCCTGAAGGAAATTCTTGCTGGTTTAGATGTCAAGAGGATCTTTGGGATATGCTGCTGTGGCAGACGTGGCCTTGCTAGTAGTCAGGCCACGCTGCCAGATCTACCTTTTCTGCGGGATTTGGAGTCTGCTGACTGCTGGGGTTTACACGCAGTAGATGTATTTGTAGTGCTTCTCCCCCTCTTGATCAGATGCCGTGGATTTGTCATTTTAGCGTACAGCAGAACAATCTGGAGCATATTTTAATGTTTTGTGTGAGTATGAAAACTGTCAGGCTCCTGTAATTAGTATGACCAGCCAGCTGAACTTTTGTGTCACTTTTGAGATTTTAACCAGCGTAATACTTTTTTGTCCAAATTGCAGATCAATGCCCTTCCATTCAGTGGGAGCAACCCTGCTGCCTGCCGTGAGATAAACCCCTTGATTTTGAGTTTGTAGTTCTCCTTAGTAGTGAAATAGAAACACAGAAACAGACTGCAGCTTTTCACTATTCCTGTTTTGCCTTCACACGATTCCACTGGACCATTTTGGTGTGTATAGGAGCACTTGCAGGGACAGCTTAGCGTCATGATTAGAGGATGTAATAGTGATCAGTTTGCATGGCCCAGTGCTGTAAACACATACTTTCTAGGTTATCAGTAGCTGTATGAAAAAGATGTTCAGGTATTTAATAATTGTTAGTAGCTGTTCCATCTTACTCTTGTTACATTATGCAGATCTGCAGAAAGTATCATAAATACGGAGCTACAGCATAAATAAAACTCCATCTGGAATACTATTTCAACATTTTTTAAGTACTTTGAAATACTGTCAGCCAGGAGTCCAAGATGACCCATGACTAAACAGGCTTTAGATCTGTTGTTCACCTTTGATGAAAATACTCTTGGTTTCCCTTCAAGTGTGTATGTTCAATTTGAAGTATTTTGTAAAATCTTGTAGTTAACTTTTTTGCTAATTTCTCACAATTAGTGAACCACTTATTTTTTCAACTAAAATAAATCCAGTTTTTAGTAGCTCAGCATAAGTTTGATCCACTATCGTATCAGTACACATATGGTAGAACAAATTAGCTACATCTTGTGGAAGAAACAGTCATAGTAGGTTGTGATAGACACTCCCGTCTTGTTAAATAATGCTTGTTGGCAGCTTTTTATTCTGCTTCTGAAACCTAGACAGTCCAAAGGTTTGTGATGCAGCAAAGTAATAATTTTCTCAGAGTTAAGAGAAACGGATGTCTTAAATATATACACAGATCTGATAAGCAGTAATAAAATAACTCTCTGCCGATTGTTCAGATATTTTACCATAAACTGAACCTTTCTTTCTATTCATAGGAGACACTCTGGAAAATAACTATGTTATCCATTTTGTTTCCCAATAAACTATATGAGCAATTTATTCTCATATTTTCTCATGTTGAACTTTACAGCAATATAAATCCATTGACTTGCACAGTGTTACTCTTATCTACTCAACAATAAGTGATAACAGATTAAGACCAGCAGTTGATTTTTACCTTTATCTCCCTTACAGATTTATTTGATTTTATGTATTCCATAATCACATACTTGGCCACCAATTACTGAATAGATATCTGGCTCGTTAAATGTACTACAAAAAATGCTGAAGAGTGATATTCCACATTCACTTACATTGGATGTCTTAAGATGACTAGTCAAACTGTAGCTGCATCTCATTCATCTCCTAAGAGTAAACACACAGGCCTAGACAATAAAACTGTGGGAAAAACGCTTCACCATTGTTGTGCTTGAACAGATACAAAACTTTCTGTGGTGTCATGGCTCATGTCCAGATTTCAAAATAAGCCTTAATATGGCACATTAAACTAGGTGACAGAATATTTGCCCACAAGCAACTCTGCAAAAAGAGAATCTAATCTAATCCTAGCCCATTTTAGACCTGGCTGGTCTAAAATGCTTAATCTTAATAGTATGTGAAGCTGTTGATTTTCAGTTATGCTTTGGTGGTAATGCCTTTCTTCTTGATGATTGGACTATTTACCAGCAAATCAACTAATGACTGAATTTCTGTTGTAAGAGTACTGCAATGTTGCAGCACAGATAAAAGTAGCCTTTAATTCACTACCCCCTTTTGGGGGGGTAGTACGGAGGCTGCATCAGTGTTTCTAACCATTCAGGTAGCAGAAGGTGACCTAGGTCACTGCATATGCATACAGAACAGAGTTAAAAAGATTAGCAGAAAGCTTGCATTTTTTGCTTCTATTACCGTAAATTTAGATGTAAAGATTAAAACCAGCTTTGGGGAACTCCAATTTAAATATTTTAATTGCTTTAAATACAAGGGCAAATATATAACTCTTTTCCTGTGTATATAAATATATATATGTACATATCTATAGTATATGAAATAGTGAAGTCCTTATTTATGTGCATGAGATTTAGTAGATTGCACATATACATGGCCAGTGTGCTCACAACCTCCTTGGCTTACAGATCTGCATTAAGGGATTAATGTATTGCTTAACTCTCTAGTCACATTCGTTTAAGGAACTTTACGTTGCAGTTGCCAATAGGGACATCAAAGAAGCCCAACTTCAGATGCAGCAAATAAGAGCATGTGGCGCAGGTTCAGCTGCTACCTCAACGGGATTTGAACTGGGAGCGTAGGAACTGGCAGTCCTCTGAATGGTATGATTTCTTACAGCTGGGAGGACGCACAGAGCGCACCACTGCTGTTTGGCACAGGTAGTTGCTTTCTCTAGAAAAATAGGGAGGAGCCACTCCATCACCCCCACTAGCTGAATTTGATTCTCCTCAAGCTGCTTGCGTAGCTGCTTTTGAAATCCAACCAAGATCAAATTCTCTGATGCCAGTAACATTGTTCGCTTTAAGAAACACTCTTCTTTTGAAGTGCTTTGACTGCTCCTCATCTGTAGTCAGAACAGCCAGGACTTACTCAACTAAAACTTTCAGGTCTTTTAAAGAGCCTTGATGGAGGTGAAAAAAAAAAAGGCAAAAACAAAAAAGCAACCTGAGGGATGCTGTTGCAGGATCCCAGTGCAGTGTTCCTGGTCCTCACACTCTAAGCAGCAGCACCTATTTGTGTTAGCTGCATGCGGAAATGTTTTGCTCCTATGGATGTTTCTCAGGTTAACATGAGTAGTTTGAGTAGTTATGCATATTTTTCTCAGCCTTGGAAGCCTGAAGTAAAAGTTTACAGGTCTGCGTACAAAATCATGACACCTACCTTTTACTGTAGTGAGCAACAAATTCAGGACAGGAAAACAAGCAAAAGAGAAACAACGTATGGGAAATAATATTTTACTTACCTTTTGAGAAAAAATAAATTCCCCAAACAGTGACCCCTGCCCTTCCTACCCCCTAAAAAAGAGCAGCTGAGGAAAAGCCAAATAAAACACAACACATAGACTGGAGAGAGAGAGAGGATGGCAAGCAGTATTTTGTAAAACTGATTTATTTGGTTTGAATTTTAAAAATATGTATGTTAAAACCCTGTAGCTTTAGAAATCAAAGCTCTCTTGTAGCATTTTATACAGTTCAGCCAGCTATAATTTTTTCTTTTGAAAATGGTTTATTCCTTAACAAGTTTTCCTTCTGTATTTGATAGCAAAATCCACAGACGTGATAAAAAATAAACATTTTTTCCTGGTGAATAGTATTAGCTTCTGTGGGTATATAAAGCTTTCTCTGTGTTCTTTTCTGTTTTCTCAGACTTTTAAAAAGTTTTTACACACAGATACAATGTTGCTAATGAGAAGGTAATTTCAACCTGCTATTCATTGAGTATTCAAGCTGCTCAGAGGGCCTTTTTATTGGCACTCTACAAAAGAATAATAATGTTCATTTTTGCATCAACCTGGAAATAGCTGGTAGTAAACACCTCCATAATTGAAGTTTCCTGTTGTATGACTACCATAAAGTCTTACATAATCCTGTATAGATATTTTTGTATATAGTGGTTTATGTCCACTGAGGACTCTGATTTATTTTTTTTGCATCATGAAAGAGAATGGTAATTGTTTCACTTAAAGAAAGACAAAATTAAGATTTCCAGGGAGGGGGAAGTAGCTATGTGAGGGTTTTCAGAAATGTAGTTACCCAGATGGCGAGAAGATTCACATTTACTTAAGTTAAAGAGTTATTTTGTCCTAACAGGCATGACAAAACCTGTCTTCATTCCTTTCTATTCAGCTCAGCAAGTACTTCTGTACTCCAATAGTTAATCAGTTACCAGATTCCACAGCTTTTGTTTTCACACTGTTTAATTTTTCTTATTTGACACAGAACCTGTGAATGGATTCAGTTGCAGGTACAGGTACAACTTTCAGGTCTGCCTACTCTTTATGGTTAGGACTGCTTTTTGTTACCATTGCCACCACCATTACTCATTCTAAACAGGTACATTTCTAAGTGTATAGAAAGAAAGCTGTTAAGAAGGACAAGTACATTTCCTATCTTACCATGAAGCCAATTTTGAATATGTAAATCTAGGTTTCATTAACTCACTCCATAAAATTGAACAATTAAAAAAAGTTAGCCTGGCAAGAAGTAGTAACCACACATCTTATTGCAATAGTACTGTGACTTCTCACGACAGTGCTGTTATGAGACAGGGATTATGAAAACACTCTATAAAAGAGAAGACCAACAGGCAATACTTAAGTGACCTGCACAAAATACGAAGTCATTGGCAGTGAAGTTTCTCTCTCTCACTCCTGTGCTTAGTTCATTGAACTGTCTCTCCAGTAAATACTCCTGCAGACAGAGCAGATGGTGTTGAGCTGCACACAGAAGGGTCAAAAAGCTGCACTCACAAAAATCCTATCAACAAGCGCCACAGAGACTGGCAGTACTCAGACACGTTAAGGAGATAGCCATTATACCACTTCAAGCACAAGAGAAATTTTTTTGCTTAAGGTTATCTTAAATTAATTTTAAAGAAAGACTTTCAAAACTCACCCTTCTGTTTGAATTGTGAAAAGTTCTGTTCTTGATCGGGGTGATAAATATTTACTATTGACTTCCCCTGCAGCTATAAACCTCAAGTGTAAGTAAGATGAGGAAGCCACTGTGGACCACACTAGAGAATGCCGAGAGGAGATCTGCTGCACCTAAGATATATACAATGTGCAATGGATAACCTAATATGCCTTTCATTTAACTGGCTGGGCAGGTTTCTGCATTCTGGAGAGCATGGAATCATACCAGAATTTGTTGGCATAACAGGCCCGTCAGACCGGTTCCCGGGGCGCCCAGGAACCTGCCCAACCAGTCTGCATCAAAGGCCGGCCCAACATGCTGCAGCTCAGCTCAGCTCGGGGAGGCTTCATACGCGGTGAATTATTCATGCCTCTGTCAACTCCCAACATACTACTCAGAGAGAATGATGTAGCCTCCAGCAAAATAATTTACTGAGAGGTGGGGGAGTGATACATCCTTGTTAAGTGTAGCAAGATCTTATTCTTGTAAATTTTCTTTCATTTTATATGAATTCTAGCACTGGGCTAGAAGTCTTGCCCAGCATGAGTACAAAGAGAAACAGGAAAGAAAATACCTTCGTTTTTGTAACACTAACCATGCAGACTTATAATGGAACACCACCAAATCTTTAGTGTGACCAGCTAAGAAAAAAACCCAAATTATGTTCTAATTCAGATTAATTTCCAGTCCTGCTCTAAGCATTTAAGTATACCTACTGTATGTATAGGATTCAGCATAGCTTTGTTACATCTAGGAGACAGGACACTGGGAGCTCGCATGTGGAATATCCACCTTGTGAATTCAGTGGAGCCCTAGGTGAGTGCAAGCTCACCCTGAATTACTGCACGGGATATTTCAAAGTGAAACAGGTCAGAGAACATGGAGCATATGGGACATGCTTCCATAACCATGAGAAACTACTTGTAAGGCAACACCCTTCTCCAAAGTATACAGCAGCTGCCCTGTTACAATCACACATGGGCTGCAGCAGCAGCAGCTGTGCTGCTTCTTGTTCATGGCTGAGGGGCAAAAATACTTGCACATCAGTCCTGCATATAGCATAGTTATTCAAGCTGTAGGCAGAGATCAGGATATGCCCCAACAGAAGCCTACATCTGTGTAAACTTACTACTTTTTTTTTTTCAAGTACAAATATAGACCATAATTATCAGATCTCCTGTTGTGATTGTCAGAGATGTTGCCTAAAATCAGTAGGAGCTGTAGAAGTTTAACACTTCTTGAAATGTGATCATGGGTACATACAATCAGTCTGTTAAACCTGTGCTTAGGTAGGTTCATTTATTTTTTATTTAGGCACCTAAATTTAAACACTCAGCCTTGAAAAAATTTGCTCTATTGAATGTTGTCAAAAGCTCTGAGTAACTGCAGAAAATTGTGTTTGTTCATAAAACAGTCCCACAGTGGTATCACTTATCTGTTTTTAGAACTTCTTTTCCTACTTACTCAGTTTAATAATAGTTTCTAGACAACTAGTGGTCCGAAAAGGAAGTTACAATCAAATTCAACCAGTGTTGTGCAACATGAGCAGTTTTTTCATCACTGACCAGAGCACATAAAAGAAAAAAATGCTCATATTTGAATATAGTCTACTCAGATTATTTTACTACAGGAAAGTAACCCTTCTTACAAGACTATATCTTATGACAGCCTTGAAAAGAAAGCTTAATTCTGAAGAAGGCAACTGGATTACTAACTGAGCTGAAATGACAGATGTACGCTGTTTGTGCTTGCAGTCACACCACCTTAGGCTATGTTTCCATACAGTTAAGCAGGACTGGGCTTGGTCAGTACTTGGATAAGAGATTTACAAAAAGTCCGCTGCAGGAAGTGGTTTTGGTGATTCACTAGGCTATACTGAATAATTGAGCATCAGTGCCAAATGTGATGGTGGCTTTGGGTCCTGGATATGACACAGTCTTGATGCCATATAACATTGAAGTTTTTAAAGACTCCAAACTCCTTTCCACAGACACTTGAACTGTAAATCCCTGTGCACTGTGAAGGTAGTGTGTCTGGAAACACTGCCTACAATTTGTTTTTACGAGTGTCGCATAATTGGATAAGCTGCGTAACTGATTAACACAGGGAAATCACAACCCAGAATAGCTGTAAGACTGTACAATGTGGAAAAGGTTCTGCTTGCATCATAGACTAAAGAAGGGCTGGTGTGCTTCAAACCTGGTCTGCTCCTTCCAGCTATGTTAGCTGGTCTCGTAAAAGATAACGTTTAAAATTTTATGTCCTGCATCCTGAGCTCATCACGGCAACAATAGGGCTGAGGAAAAAACATTTTGGCCATTTTTAAATGAGTAGAATAAATACTGGCTTTCTTGACACTTTCTCCAGTTTAAACCTGGAGCCTCATGGTGGGTCTTTAAAAGACATTGGGTTTGCAATGCAACTGTTTACTGATCTGAAGAGTGTAGAGATAAAATGGGTCTTTACTATCTCTTCCTTTGACTCGATAGCCTAAAGAAGAGTTTGAACACCTTTTCTCCTCTCCAGCCTCTTGCTCCCTCAAACCAAACCCACTGTGTATACACCTTACAGATTCAGTAGGGGCTTCTCAGCAGTAGGGTCTTCTCATGTAGGGTTGCTGGCAGCATTGAGACCTTAAATTAGGCTTCTATAGTCACTTCCACAAGTTACAGAAATTAAATTTTTCATAATTAAAAAGCAAAGGTATAGGACAAAAAGTCATTATATATATACAATACATCCTTGGATAAGCACCACTTGACTTTTGTTCTCAGCCTTGTAACTGATGACAGTTCTAAAATTACAAGTACCGCAGAAATAAATATTGTAGTATCAGACTTGCTCAGAGTTCTCTGTGAGAGAGATCACTTTTCTCCCTAAGGAAGGCAGAATAAGTATCTGAAGTACAGAATCCTCTCTTGTTTCAAACCTAATTTGCAATAAAGGGACCTTACAGATGAATGCTCTTTCAAATCAAACCCATTATTAAATGCTTCTCCAATTGAAAATAAATTATAAGTTGTTTGTCACCTCTAGGTTCAGTCAAGAAAAGTCACATAATGCTTATCTGTGAACTCTTCCAATTTATACAATGATCACATAAAATCTTCTTCAGGAGAAGAGGCTCAGAGAGGTGCAATTCTGAAAAGTAAGACAATCTAAATGGTGCAGGCTTCAACTTGTTCTTATAGTAAAGGTATGCACAAACATTCATGTCTACAAGTATTCATTACAGAGAGTTTACAACATACCTCCCCGTAGCTATCAAAAGCTGCTCAATACTTTCACAAACAAATTCAGATAACGCACATGCCCCCACACCCCTATCAGAGTTAGGTAATACCTCTCTCCTCTTGACTGGTTGTGTAGCAGTGTAAGGACAGAGAAACTCTTGGTTCATAAAGAGTGCATTGAAACATTGGCCAAGTCCTACCTTGGATAGGGAAGGGAGGTAGCAGCAGTTAATGTCTGACCTGGAGGCTAGCTAAAAAAAAAAATGCCTCCAAGTGAGCCAAAGGATGCTACCTAAAGCATTTTTTGGATGCTTTTCTCGGCAAGAACTGGTTTAGAATATGTTGCAACTAATTTGCTGCAGATGACAATTTCTCATCTACCTCAGTTGAGACAGCAGGGCTGGCGCTGGCAAGGTATAAAAAAAAATTATGAGAGGACTATCGCTGTTGTCACTACAAGAGTAAGCCTGATATAAAAGCTTGGCTATTTTTCTCTGAGAGGAAAAAGTCTAGATTTATTATTACTCTTGGTGTCAGTCTACTTCTTTCTCCACACTTCTCAAGGCTGTCTTTAACAGTTGGTCCAGTTCAGTAATTCAAGAAGGAAAATCAGTTTTGTGAACTTTTGGGTACAGAAAGTCCCACTCTGTGCTGTAATGCTGTAGGAATGTTGTGAGGGAATGTAGGGGAAGAATTAATGCCTAGGAAATTCCAATATTTCCTTCGGCTCTCAGAAGGGAGGAAGGAAAGAAAGGAAATACAAACAGAATGTAGCTGAAACACCTCAGCCCATTACACTGGAATTGTTACTGTGGAATGAGATTGCACAAATGACTGGAATCTCCATTTTTTCCAAATTCAAAGAAGTCCTCCCTACTGATAGTCCTTTCCAGCACTCTCTTGCATAAAGAATGATTCGTTACTACTTATTTCAGAAAAAAAACTGTGATAGACTAAAGTATCAACATTCCTTGTCACTGGATTTTCTTCTTGCCTGTTTTCTGTATTTGACCAGGTCTGAATTATTTTTATGAAGCATTGCAGCTTATCCTCTTACAGACATTTAGGAATACTTTGCCTTTCTCTGTGGCGATTAATCTCTACAGAAGAGTGAGTTATATAGCAGGAACCAGAAGTGGCGTGCTGTAATTGTTTGGATGTCTGAATAATAGATATTTTTCTGTTATTTGTCTTCTTTTTCAGGTAATATTGTATTAAGCAACAGGCTTCCTATGTGGAAGCACGGAAGCATGGGATATCGGGTACCTCACAGTTACCTTTTTCCACGCTAAAATTAGGCATTTTATTTTTTCATTTTGTCTTCTACATCTTCAGGTTTTTTAAACATGAGAACTACTTTCTCACCTCATGGTGATTTAGCTTGTACTACACTGTCTTCTGCAGTTCTTTGTCAAAGACCTTGGAAAATCCAAGTAAGTTATTTACTACTCATTTATCTGCTGTTTTACTAATACACTAGATAGATTTATTAAGGAGCTACAGTTTTCTGTTGCAGGAGGTTTGCTTTCTTAGCATATTAGGTTTCTCTTTGTGTTTCATATTGCTAAATGTAATAATAGTTTAAATCAAGCTGTTACTGAAGAAAGACTCACTGAATTTTTCCAAGATTATTCACTAAGATTTTTTTTTTTTGCTATTTTTAAAAAAAATCGTAAGTAGCTGTTGCTTTCCAGTTCTTTTGAGTATTAGTAAGAAAATATATTTTTGGTTTGAAACCTGATGTTAGTGACAAAATACCCATTATTAGATATTAAAATGCCACTTTGTTATTTAGCATCTTCAGAATTCAGAACAGCAAGAGAAACCCAACCACTTTACATTTCGTTACTTCATTCCACAGTTTTTTGTTGCAGCATTTTCTTTTCCAATACCTAGAGCCTTGTTGGTTTCTCATGTTTCTTGTACTTAGAAACAGCAAGAGCAGGCAAGTATTGGGAAAATACTAGACGGAAGTAAATGTAGGTTCCAACTTCTCGGGAAAGCAGACTTTTGCAATTAATATATTTCAGGTAAAATTCTGGATTTCTGAAGTTAGAAGGAGCTTTGCTAATAATGACTTTACTGAAGCCAGATTTTTAATCCTCTTATGCTACCTTTCTTATATGACTTTTTTTAAAAAAAAATTACTGTTCCAGTATATGTTTCTGGCTTGAGCTGTTAAGCAGCTACTTGCTTTTTGAAGCAAGGGAGAAAGATAAGCTCAAGCAGTCATTTCCCTTGTGGTGCTAGTCAGTACACAGAATATAGGACCATGCATTACTGTAACTCAAAAATCCCTTCCAGGCCTTGAGTGATAACAGCAGCAAACCAAGACACAGACCCATCAAGATTCCAGCTTTGACCTTCAGCCTGTGACTTGAACCATAACCATACTTGTATTAGTTCAGTGCATCATCCAACAGATCACTAGCTGGCAGTAATCCAGTGACCACCTACCTCTGGTGAATTTGATTTTGTGGGAGAGACCTAGCAGCATACCATTGTGATAAGCACGATAGCATGCTGCTTAATAACACCTTGTGCTCAGAGAAACCCGTTAAGTGACAGACTCCCCAGCTGCATTGTAGGGTTTTTCCATCGTGCCACTTGCCTGCCAAGTAACGCTGTGTCACGCTTGTCGCTTTGTCTTGAAACGCTTTGAGGTACCATGTTGCATGTCAGAAAAGAGGAATCATAAGAACGATTTTAATGAAATGCACTTCATCATATTTAGTTCTTTTGCTTCCTTAGTGACAGGGCTATAATGTATATCTAGAATATGTCTAGAATATGTAGAATAAGACCAGTCTTGCTTCATCAGTCTATCTCCAAAAAGCTTTTTAATCCATTTTGCAAGCTACAACATATTGAAATTACAAGGCGCTATGAGAAGGGATTCTGAATCTAAAGTTAACTGCTGATGTTTCAAAAGCAGTCACTCTCAGTGAGTAACCTATAGAAAACCCAGGGAAACTGATGTTTATATAGCTCTTATATCTATCTGATTCCTTAGTAATGTTCTGTGTTTCTTATGCCGTCCATAATTAAAAAGAAATTGGTTCTTTTCTCATATTCTTTTTATTTGCTCTTTGTATGAAGAGAAAAGGACCTCTGGCTTTTGCGAGCCTTTTTTTTATTTGTCATTCTTTCTTATACTAAATTCAATTTTGTGACCTCTGACAGGTATCCACTGTCCGCACTTAAGTCTCTGAGCAGTTATTTGTGACTTGGCTTAATCACACTGAACTAAATTAATTTATGTTAAAATTAATGTAACTAATAGGGAAGTGAGTTGGGCCTATTTGTTTCATCCGATTTCCTGCCTGTCTCATTTTTTCAACTTCTGTCATCTATGATCAGTTGTTTATATTCAGCAACTACAACAGAGTCGTATCTTCATTGCTCAACCTGTTGTCAGTTCTCTCAGGACTTTGAAAGGAAAAAGTTCACACTGGTATGGCAGCATTATTGAAATGGGATGAACAGAGAGGCTTGTTTTTATGCATCATCCAGTATTTCTTCTTTATCCTGTTTAGAACACAGATTAGCTACCTTCTGGGCAATGCCAGGAGGAAGTAGCTTCTGACAGAAGGAAGGGAAGAGCAGTGGGAGGTGGGAGAAGGAGTGGTGGTGCCTGCCTTCCCCAGCACAACTCTCTGCAGAGCTTATCACCACACACCTCTGAGACACGCAGCTGGAGCCCTGACTCTCTTGAACAGCAAAGAGGCTGTCGTCCCTCTTCTTGATTTACCCAGATGCCAAGTTTGCCGGTTTTGCCAAGTTTACCCAGACATCCCAGTTGTGCCAATGAAAGTGTTTGTGGGTTTTCTTGGTGGAAAGCATCTATGAAATAATCTGGTTAAAAATTTCTATACTTTAGCAAAAGGAACTTTTAAACCAAAATCATTAAATTAATATAAAAGCACAGCCCGCAAACCCTGTGTTAGGGTAGCTGAAGTACAGGCAAACCTTGGCAGGACAAGAAAAAGCAATGGGCCCATCGGATTATTTTTTAAACAAAAATTATTTTCATTTTAAAACAATGCCATCAGTGGTAGCATTTCTGAGGGGGCACAAGCTTAGACCTTTTCAATATATGAAAGACACCAAACTTTTGGGAAACTAGCACATGGACAGTAACTAAAAGCTTACCTAATATGATATGAAAGCTGTTCAGGCCTTAATTTCATGAGGAAACTGCATAATGCACTTACAGCTACAATGTAAGCACATTACTGGACTAATTCTCAAAATGACACAATACGTTTTCCTCATTCCCAGCTTGTTCATCACTGAAGAGATGGGATCAACGAAAAAAAAAAAAAAACCAACCAAACACAGAAAAGGTAATTGTCATTTAACAATGTCTTTTGTGTTAGATTTCTTTTCCTCCCTCAGGAAACCCATATAGCTAAAACATAAACTCTTCACCTGCACAGAGAAGATTTAAACTTTGAAGTGATTCTTCATTACATGATGCCAGTCAAGTTTCCTTTTGCACTGCGGTTACTGTACTGTGCGTAACGCCACAGTATTTTCAATGCTCTAGTGATCAAAAAAAGAATTACAATACAGACACAGTGTAAGTATTATTGTTTCTGTAAGTACTTAGGAGCTTCTGAAAATTCCAAGGGAAGTAGGTATTTGCCTTAAGGAAAGCGCATTTTTTCTGGTACTTCTGTAAGCTCCTGACAGAAGGCAGTTGTGTCAGGACTGATGGCTCAGGACATCTTTATCCAAACCTTCACCAGAGGCAAGACCAGAATCAAGCTGATAGCTCATCAGAATTCTGAGTCATGCTGAGAAAACAGATACTACAGGATTTCAGTGTAGAAGGCCTTTTAAAATGGTTCAGTTAAGCTAGACCAAATTCATCTTAGAATCATAGAATCATTGAATCATAGAATCATTAAGGTTGGAAGAGACCTCAAGGATCATCCAGTCCAACCGTCCCCCCACCACCTATGACCCACTAAACCATGTCCCTAAGTACCACATCCAACCTTTCTTTAAACACACCCAGGGATGGTGACTCCACCACCTCCCTGGGCAACCTGTTCCACTGCCCGACCATGCTTTCCAAGAAGAAATTTCTCCTAATCTTCAACCTGAACTTCCCCTGGTGCCACTTGCAGCCATTCCCTCTTGTCCTATCGCTAGTTACCTGTGAGAAGAGGCTGACCCCCAGCTCACCACAACTTCCTTTCAGGTAGTTGTAGAGGGCAATAAGATCTTCCCTGAGCCTCCTCTTCTCCAGATTAAACAATCCCAGTTCCCTCAGCTGCTCCTTATAAGACTTGTGCTCCAGATCCTTCACCAGTTTCATTGCCCTTGTCGAAACAGGGCATGAACATGTCCTCCTAGGCCAAGGAAGACTCAGACTGAAGACTGTGCTATCACTGACGCTGACATCCCACACCTTAAGGAAGTTCACTAGCTATTGCCTTTTTCTCGAATGCAATTCCCTGTCAGATTTCCATTCCTAATCAGCCAAGCTAAGCCAAGAAGTCTAGTCTGAATGTGAGCTTCAGTGATCGGACAACTCAGACAACTTTTTGGATTTGCTCAGTGCAATCAGTTTAAAATCTCACCTTTCATCAGTGTGTAACATAGGAAGATTAGAGTGAAGTAACCTGAGGTGTGAATTTACAGCGCTGTAGCTACTTTGCCCTAGTCCCTTCTGAACTAACACTTGTAATAAGTGAAAGTGTACCCTACTTTCAAAATGGACTAACTAGTGAGCTCTCATGGCATTCTCTAGTCCCCTTGGCAGTGGTTGCCTTCTGTAGCTGAGGTCTAAGTCAATCTATTGAAACTTGGTCATATCCCACGTGCGAGATTCGTTTGTATTCTTCCATGGTTAGCACAAAGTGATCAGAAATGTCAGCAAGCCTGACCCGGAGCATCTCCTCTAAAACTGATGCTAGTGCAGATGAAGTGTGTACATGAATGGAGTGCTATGTAATTCAGGTATCTAAAAGGGACCTTCCTACCATCCCTTGTGCAAGTTCTCCCAGTATTTTCTTCTTTAGGCAATAAAATAATATTTTAACAGATGCTTTTTCAAAAGTAAAATAATTAGAATTTGATCTAGAGTAATAAAAATGGATCTGCTTGTACAGTGTGGATGCCTTGGGTGTTTCTATTTGCAAATCAGCAATGTGGTTTTCTTCTTATGTAAGCATCCAGAAATGCAAAATCAGAACACGCTAGTGAAGCCATTCTTTCTTTGGCTGAACACTGAGACAAATAACTCTGATGCACCCTCTAGAATTAACAAAACCACATTTATAAGGGAAAAAAAACCCCAACCCTGACAATCTGTTTCTAGCCCAAACGAACTGGGTAACCATCAGTATCCTTACTTGGCCCAAACACAGACTCTCCGCCTACCTTCGTATAACCGGGCTGACTCATACACAGTCAGGACCAGACAGTGTGCTCTGTAAAATGACAGCAAATAGGAACCTAAAGGACAGCAAAGAATACTAACCACCCCCTTTTGAATTCAGTAAATGAAAATGTGTGAGCTAAGTGAAACTGAGAGAACACCTTCCCCTGCCCCAGGCAATTTAAAGTACGTACAGAATACTGAACAAACAGTGTGTATGTACCTCCGGTCATATATTTTTTATGACACACGTCTGTAGTTCACTCCTGGCTCATATTCAAGCAAATACAGGAATATGATTAGTTCTACGAACAAATATCAGGGATTCATATTTGAGTTATGCTTTATAAGGCACCAAAACAAAAACATAAAGTGTTAGACCATATCTGAGGTATTGGTCTGGGCTTTTCTACCATTTAAGTGGACTTCCTCGTTATATATTAAGGTACAACGTATTTCACTAATGAAGTGCATACAATTATTTTCCAGCCTGAAATAGATGATCTCAGTGTAGATAAGGGAAGAATTTGTCTTGTTGTGCTTTCTCCTTTCATTGATTTGTTGCTCTTTAGGTTTGTGTTTTAGGATTCTTCAAAGAATTGTTCCTATTTATTCTGTGGGCCACACAGAACCAAGGCATGAAATAGGTTCTTCTGGTCTATAAACTGGGTGGCAAGGATCCTGCTGCCTAAACGTCTGTGCTGGCAGGGACAGGGAGAGCTTCTTGTCCATGCAGACAATTGCTGCTTCCCCTGTGCAGCCAGGTACCTACCTGGTCCTCGGTAAAAGGCAACAAAATAGGTGGATGGTGGCTGTTTTGAGGTGAGAGCAGAGGGGAGGGAGTTAGTTCTATCTCTTTGGAGGAGCAATCTACTACTTCCACTTTCTTCACTGCAGCAACAGGGGTTAAACCCTCAGCTCTTGAGTTTTGTCAGTACAAGTGAGTTACTTTATCCTCTTTTTTAGGGTGCCAAGATCCAATCTTCCTTACATGCTGAGAAGCCCTGGGACAGCCCAATGTCAGCAATGCTGGTTTCTAAGAATTCTGCACACTTCTATACTTACTGCTCAGATGATGTCTTTGTTGTTTTTCCAATCATGTCTGCCTCTTACATTTTAAACACAAAGCAGTGAGTACAAGGATTAATGCAAGTGGAATGTGCACACTGGAACATGGCCTATTCGTTACAGGAAACTATTGTCACGCGTTACTGACAGTCTGACATAGGCTCAATTGTCTGAATTGCAGCGTAAGATGGGAAACTTACCTTTGAGGAAATATAAACCATTTATCAATGGCTAATCTCCAGGTTGTTTTCTTAACATCAGTGAGAAACAATAATCCAGTGACAGAGAGTTGGTTTTTTGTAATAGGTACTCTACCTGGGTCACCAGCAACACCAGGTGAATTTTCTTCAGAAAATACATTATTTTCCTTTTTTGCATTTTTCACAATGCTAGGCCGGAGGAAGAGCACCAAAAAAAGACATTCTGGTGTCAGTGAATTTCATGGCACAACGGGGTTGATTTCAGCTGGTGCTGGAATTGATTTAAAACTGTCAACAGTTGCTTTGGTTTCCTCTTCCTTTTTGGAAATTTCCAGACCATGTTTGACCCATTCCTGGTCTGTGAAAGAAAGTGAAAATTCAAGCATGCCTAGGGTCCCCAACACCTTGTTGGCTTAAAAACTAGGCAGAATCTGTCCCAGCCTCTATCATTCAGATTAAAATACCCTTTTCAACAGAAAAAGAAGTTTATTGGTGGGACAAAATTTACCGCATTGAATTGTCTTGCAAGTTTTCTTTTAAGGAACATCAGAATTACTGAGAATTGAAATAATATTTAGCTTCAGTAGAAGAAGCTAAATATTCAGTGGGAGTTTCTGTCTGCCATAGGCATGACATGAAGGTTAGACTGAGCCCCTGGGGCTGCGGGATATCAGGAGTGATCAAGGACAGGAAAGTTGATCGGGGTGTTACCTTTTGTTTTGCTTTGGACTTATGACAGCCCTATTACACTGCTGCTTGGAGGCTCGGCGTCCTCTCTTGTTCAGCTGACCTAACAAAATAGTCCACCTCTTCTTCGGGATGCGTATATATGCGTTGTAGGAGCATAGACAGTGGGCTGTAGATGTTGACAAGCGGTGTTGAGGCCAGGTTTGGAGAAGGCAGCAGCTGACACCAGTAGTGACATTCAGGGTGTGAAGGAGGGCATGGGAACAGCAGGGATGACAGCTGACACAGCAACTGCAGTATGGATCAGGGTGCAGGAAGGGGGAAGGAATCTGCACAAGAACACAGACAATTTGGATTTGAGTTTGAAAGTTTTCTTCTTGTAAAAATACATGCCTGCTGCTACTTACTCTAAATATACTTGATCTCAGGGGAATTTACACTGTTAGCCAACTGCTTATGAAGCAATTCACCAGCACTGGTCAGAGGCAACCTGCATATTCATCTTCTGAAGAAAAATTGATCTTGTTTGTGTGGAGGAAGTGATTAGCACCTTTGCTAAGCATATTGCAGTCCTCAGAGAAACCAGACAATTCCAACATCTGAAGAACAGTAACATGAATGTTTCCAATCATCAGCGTTTTCAGCAGTACCAATCAAGCAGCATGCTTAAGAAATCAGAAAAACAGCTTTATCCAAGCAACTTTTTCCTGTTTCTGTTCTGGTTCACATTTTCCTCTGATTCAACTCCAGAATAATCACCTTATGGCAATTGTTAGGAAGGTCGGAAGAGTTAAACCAGGGTGAATATGGCCCTTTTGTTTGTGCTATCTGTACTTTATGTATTCTAAAGCCCAGGGTGACACCTGATATTGTACTTAGTCAAAGCTTTTCAAGCAGTGCTCTCTGTATCAGATTAATGATGATCTGAGCTACACAGGCAGCAAATCAACCAAATCAATACACATACAATAGTTCAGGTGGCTTTTTGTCAAAAGAATGAAGGACTTGCTGTGACAATAACACCGGAAAGATAGAAATATGTGGGCAGATGGCAGTAGGGCCTCGTTTGGACAAGTGAACAGCCTGAACTAGTGTCATCTCACCTGGCATGTGACCTGAGAGAATTTGGCTGTCTGTTCTTTCCTCCCTTTTGCATGGCCCTTTGTTCATTGTCTTTCAGCGGTGACTGATGTTTGAAATCCATATGCTACTGCTGCTTACCGTGCTCTAGCACCAGAGGAAAGCAACCTGAGCTTTAGAGACACTTCAAAAGCAAAAGGACATAATATCTATCTTGGGACAGCCATTTAGGCTGGTCTTTTAATAAAGTTTTGCCCCTGAGAACATGGCAGTTGCCTAATTTTGAGCAGCCCTTACCTTACCTTACCTTTATTCTGAGGGATCACTCAGGTCAGCTGCGACCCCTACACTTCCAACAAGGAGGCTAACCATCTCAATACCTAAGTAGAAACTGATGTGTGAAACACTTTTCAAAAAATCTTGATGCTAGGAGAAAAAAAGAGATAAACCTGCCCATTTTTATGTAAATGTTTGGTCACAACAAGAAGGACTCTGTTGGTAGCCTGAGGAATTCACCTCTGCAAGGTCAGACTACAAACCTTCCAGAGAAATTCCAAATAAATTGTTGTTACAAATGCCAAATTGTCTTTTCTGATTATTTTCTTTGTTCTTTTTTTTTTTTTATTAGGTTATTTGGTTTTATCGTTGTCCAAGACAGTCATGCAGGAAGATTGAAAGACATACAAGTATCACGAAAGAAAGTTAAGAAAAGATGCAAGGGCAGAGAACCTGGCAAGACTATGAGGTGAGTGATCTCGGGGAGGCTGAGCTGGCTTGTGGCTGGGTTTGAGGCTCCAGCAAGTTACTTGCACTGTGCCCCTGTAACTGGAATAGCTAGCTAACAGCAGGAATGCTGTTGCCTCAGATCCCCACCAGAGGAGATGATTGCTTAAGGCAGAGCGTGCATGAGGAAAGACGTTGGCTTCCTATTCTGTAGTACTTTCCCTGATTTGTGACACAGCATGACAAACAGAACAACACTTCCATGATGTTTATATGTTGTATAAAACATGCTAGCAGTAGAATCAAGGCCGAGTGCCAAGATAGTTAATTAATTCCACTTTCCTGAATTGCCCATAAGGTTTAAGTTATGTATGGCAATTATGTCCTTTAAATTGTGAAGCATGCAGAAAGAGGTTATTGCCTGCTGCCTTTACTACCTGCACTGTGGCAGGGGCAGCGAACCTTACCTGTGCGTTTGCTTGTGTGGTGGCACAGAGTTGCCGCACACTTTCCTGCCGCTGTTCGGGCCATGACGAGCTGCGCCGGCAGCCCTGCGGTGCTGGGCTGTGCGCACACATGCAGCTGCCAGCAACTCTGCCTGAGGAGTTCCCATTCCAGGAGATGAGGCAGAAAAGGGTAAGGCACGGGTGTATCATCGTCATGGCTGTTACACGGAGGAAGAGAAAAGACAGAGAGAGATGAAGTGGTAGGCCCAGGGTCGCACTGGAGCTGGCATCACTGTAAGGAGTTGATTTCCCTACTTAACCCATGTGGCTATCCCAGGACCTACCCACAGAGCTCTGTGTTAAATCACACAAATCTTACAGCTTTCTTTTACAGTTTAATTTCTTCATGCTGCTAAAATGATGCCAGTCCCTGGCCATGCTTGCTCCATGTAACTTCAAGGGCTCTGGCAACTTAAGCAAACAAGGAAAACCACAATCAAAGTGCAAAACATGCTACTCCTTGCTTGGACTTCTAGTCTTTCTGCTAAAGCTGCCTGGCTGCTTTTTAATTATCTTAATCTGATTAGCCTTCACTGTACCTGCTGTATGATAATGAACCTAAACCTAAACCTAACAGTCTGAGTCTGCTGTGTGACTCTGTAGGGTGGTATAGGACGTCCCAACCTGCTTGCAGGACACATTAGAGGGCCTCTGTACTGAAACTGGTGAACTTCAGTGGTTCTGGTGTTTTATGCCAACAAATTACTAGACGCCCTGCAGTGGGTCCCATGACCCTGACAGAGCTCTCTAAACCACGTGTGCAGGCTTCACTCCATGGGGCCAGCGTAGTTGAGTCTTCTTTGGGCTGCATGGTTTGCTTCAGTGGTTCTTTCTTGGGCTATCTGGCACGCTTTGAGATACAGCTCTCTGTCAGTTTACAGGATAAAGATGATGTATTTGACCCATATTTGACCACCATCCGTCCCAGCAATCCATAGTGAGTAGGGAAAACCAGAGAACAGTTTATAAGAAGGTGATTATGAAGTTCAGCTCCTTTCCAGAGAGCCGGGCAGGGAGGAAGGGGTGCTCTCCAGATCACAGCTTTGCCTGCTGGTCTGGGGAGCCACAGCAAAGTGCGGTGGTAGGAATCCAACTCAAAGGTTATAAAAGTGGGGTCCCTGGAGAGGGATGTTGCTATATAAATGCCCACTTTTGACCTACTAGGAAAATAAAATAGTTAATGGTGAAAAATTAGGGTGTTTTAACAATTGCATTTAAAACCCTACGGGAGCCTTTAATGGGCTAAATGGACTACTTAGAGAAAAGCCCTCATGTTTTCCTCTTTTTTGTGTGTGTTTTAATTTACTGTGTGTAGCTGCCATTATCCATAAACCAAAACTTACGACTCTGTTACAACAGGAGAAAAGAACACTTTATTGTCTGCTGTTGGCAGATGACCCAAAGTCCCCTCCCAACTTAACAAGCGTTAAGCTTCAATAAGACACAAGACACTTCAGAAAAAACATCGCCACAAGGCTAATGATGACAACAGCTGCCAGCAAACTTTCCATTGCAAGCAAGTAAAGACTTGAAACAAATTTTAGCTCAAGTTTTGTTTTAGTAGCATCAGTGACATGCCTGTGCCGGCAAAGGCTCAAATTGCATTCCTTAACACTAGGACTATAGACCTATCTCCTGGAGTCATTACGTTGCAACAGCCTGGTAGTCATGAGTAGAGTTGTGAAGTCTTTAACAAATCTGACCTTTTTCTTCTTTTAAGAAGAGGTATTTACACCCTAAAAGGCCAGTGAGGCAAGTCACCGGAGTCTCATACAGATGAGAATGTCTGCATGCCAAAGAAATTTAAGGTGCCTTTTATGTTTGGAGGAGGGCATGACAAAGAGGTTGTAGGTCTCAGCAAAGCTGAAGAGTCAAGAACTTTGTAATTCTCTTGACTTTTCTGATACCAGTTTTCTTCTTAGCAAGTCATTTAAAGCCCAATCTACATCGGTGACCTTACCTACACGAATAAGAGCTCTGTACAGTGTAAGTAGGTGAGGTCTGAGCTCTCACCTTTCCCCTGTTTTTTCCAATCTATAGTGCAGTGCCAATTTTACTTGTACACCTCTCCCAACTGGGTGGATCACGAAGTTGCTGTATATGAAGTTGCTCTTTACAGAAAGCCTTGAAGATAATTAGATTAAAACAACCTCAAACTCTTGGAAACAATAAAATGTCTGAACAATATAACTGCAAGGTGGTACAGCACAAATAGTGAGTGCTGATTGGTAAGAAGAGGAATTCACACTGTCTGTTGTTGATGCACTCTCCCTCCTCACAAGAAGTGTTGCCATTTTGCTTAGCATCTTCCCTCTACAGAGAGATCTGGACAGGCTGCATTGATCGGCTGAGGCCAACTGTATGACGTTCAACAAGGCTCAGTGTTGGGTTCTTCACGTGGGTCACGACAGCCCCATGCAACCCTACAGGCTTGGGGAAGAGTAGCTGGAAAGCTGCCCAGCAGAGAAGGACATGGGTGTGCTGGTCAACAGCTGGCTGAGTATGAGCCAGCATCATGCCCAGAAGGCCAACAGCATCCTGGTTTATATCAGAAATAGTGTGGCCAGCAGGAGTAGGGAAGTGATTGTCTATCTGTACTCAGCCCTGCTGAGGCCGCATCTCGAGTGCTGTGTTCAGTTTTGGGCCCCTCACCACAAGAAAGACATCGAGGCCCTGGAGC